>JAPJBO010000951.1:0-85913 GCA_030068145.1 Diplonema papillatum
ATTTCGAGGTTGGCTGAAATCGGGTCAGATTGTAGTTTGGGGTTAGAATGCAACAGAGGCTGCGGCGAGATTATCTGCACCGCCGGCGTCGCGGTTGTCTCTTGGCACGTGATGTGTCATGCTTTCGCCTCTGCTGCAGCTCGTCTTGATCGTCACGCTCAGGTTTGGTGCTTCGCTTCTCCTTCGGATGCTCGTCCTGGTGCATCGGTTGCGTGTCGGTATCTGCTTCCTCTCGGCGCCCAGGCGCTGGCCGTGTTGGCTTCTGTGGAGCCGTCTGCCCACTCAGGTCAGATTGAGAAGGGGGGGGGGGGGGGGGGGGGGGGGGGGGGGGGGGGGGGGGGGCGGTCGTTGTATAATGGTCTAGCTTGAAGGGAATTGGAGAGGTTGAAAAAGGTTTTTGGGGTCTTCGTCGGTTTGTGTTTTTTTATTTTTTTCGGATTTTTTTGTTTTTTTGTTATTATTTTTTTCGGGGGTTCGCGTAACCCCTTCTTTTCCGGAAGATAACGTTATCTTTTCTTTTCTCTCTGGCGCTCTTTTTCTCTCTATCTCTCTCTTTGGCTAGCAAAACGACTGTTGCGACCGACACCACGATCACACCCGTATTGAATGTGACCAAGGGCTCCCCACGTTCTACATGTTGAGCAGGAGTTGCCATGTAGCCCGTACCGGTCTAAGCCTTCATTGTAACTTCCATACGTATCCCCGTTGGGACGGGTCCGACGAGAAGGGGGGGGGGAGGGGGGGGGGGAGGGGGGGGTAGGGGGGGTAGATACTCCCAATGTTGACTTTATTCCTATTTTGATGCAAAGGCACGCCCTGCAGCTGAACATGGGCTCTTGGTGTCCGCAATCGGTCCCGGAACTCGTGTACCACCCTGGCAGTACCCAAAATGGCCCCCAAACCCACCAGGAATGACGAAAGATTGAGCTCAGGAGGGGACGGCAGGACGATCAGCGAAGCCCTGTAGAGAGCAATAATGGTGCGAAAATGTGGTGCAGGAACAGTGCTAGCCCGCAAACACCTTGACACCATCCATACCCGCAAACCCGGGTTTGCGGGCTTGCCTGCCAAGAATGATCTGATAGTTCCCTGACAAAGTGGGCAGGGAGAAAATACTCCGCCCAGTTGCTGTGCATTGAAATCTCTGTTCCATACTCCAAGATGGATATGCGGAATACTTCGAGGCGCGGCAGCATTCATTGTTCGTTAGAGGTTTTCCGACCGTTATGTGGCGATGGACAACCGCGCGAGCCAGCAGGTTTGTGCAGCGCTGTGCTAAAGAGCGAGAAGAAGTCGTATCAAAGTTGCCGGCGGATAACTTAACTCTCTGTCAGTTGTGCCCTTGCCCCGTGATGCGCATGCACGGCATGTCGTGCGCGTGCACACGCCGTGTGGCCGGGCGCACTTTTCGCGGCGATAGGTAGTGGAAGGGGACCCGTGGCCAAGGCAGTCTAGGAGGGGACGTCGGCTGCACTTTTGCAATGGGCTCACCCCGTTTCCCAATGAAGTCACTTCCCTTGTGGTCTGGGTTCCTTTTTCAACATGTCTTCCGGTCCCTTCGGTCGGCAAATGCAACAGAATCCAAAAATGTGGAAATTCAGGAATAAAGTCAACATTTGGTTTTGGCCTTTTTTATGGTATTTTGACCACTTTTCAAAGGTGTTCTGGCGTTATTCCGGTGAAACCCCCATTTTTCTACCTCTCTGGTCAATGTGAGGCGCATGTAGCACATGCTCACCCCATTTTCACCTGCGGATGCAGTAGTTAGAGGTAAAAAAATCCAAAAAATGGGAAAAGTATCTACCCCCCCTAGGGCTATGTTGGCAAGTAAACGCGTTTCCATCCGTTTTTTCCAAAACATGGAAACGGAAACGGAAACGGAAACGCTCCTTGGTTTTGCAGGCTACCCACAAACCACGCTAACACCACCAGGGAATACTACACGGTGAGGTCCAGCCCCAGAAGTTGGAGCTAAAGAGGGTGCCCGAGTCACACCCGAAAAGCGGGTGTGTCACCCGCTTTTTTAACTCCAGCTTTAACTCCAGCTTCTGAGGCTGCTCACATCCCCGACAGGGTGTGTCAACTTGCAGCCAAAACCGAAAAGACTGTCGCGCATACGAACCTTGTCGAGAAACTTTACGGGGAGGTCTCCAGGCCCAATTCTCTGAGTGCTTGGTTGCCACCACTACGAAGGACCGCGCAGCTCGGGACTACTTCGGAGACAGCACCGTTTGCACAGATAAATTTGTTTTGCTGGCTTGGGAAATACCCCTAAAAATTTTCCCCCCGCCCATCCGAGGTGTGGTCACCTTACACACTGCAATCTGCAGCAGCCGTTTCCCAAATAAGGAAACGCCGTTTCCTTGAAAGTATGGAAACGGAAACGGAAACGGAAACGTTTCCGTTTACTTGCCATCATAGCCCTAGGGGGGGGAGGTGTGGGGTGAGAGGGTGGGGAGGAAGGGTGGGGGGGGGGGGGGGGTGTGGGTTTGCAGTTACATACACCCCGGACTACCTCTCCGGATTGCGGGTGTGGTTTTGAGGTCGTTTGTGCGGTCAGCCTCACTCCCTCAATGCGGGAGTGGCCACTCCCGCACTTTTCACCCCTCGCATTGACTTAGTATAATATGCAGGGTCAAAACCTTGTGTCCTTTTTGGTAAACGCTGCCGCCGTGTGTTTTGTGGCTACGGTCTTGCTTTGCGTTTGTGTTCACAAAGAGAGCGCCTCTGTCGTGGTGGTGGTCCATTCAGACTCGTAGAGACCCAGTGGTCGAAGACACGGGTCAGCCAATTGGATTCCTTTTGAACCCCAAGAGTTTGCATTTGTGCACAACGAGAGCGCCTCTGTCGTGGCGGTGGTCCATTCAGACTCGTAGAGACCCGTAGTCAAAGACACGGACCAGCCAGCCAGATTGCTGGTCCATTCAGACTCGTAGAGATCCAGTGGTCGAAGACACGGGTCAGTCAGCGGTATTCCTCTTGAAGCCCAAGAGTTTGCATTTGTGCACACAAAGAGAGCGCCTCTATCGTGGTGGTGGTCCATTCAGACTCGTAGAGACCCAGTGGTCGAAGACACGGGTCAGCGGGATTTCTCTTGGGAAGTCCAAGAGTTTGCATTTTGCACACAAAGAGAGCGCCTTTATCGTGGCGGTGGTCCATTCAGACTCGTAAAGACCCAGTGGTCGAAGGCACAGGTCAGCCAGCCGGATTGCTGGTCCATTCAGACTCGTAGAGATCCAGTGGTCGAAGACACAGGTCAGCCAGCGGTATTCCTCTTGAAGCCCAAGAGATCAGCCAGCCAGATTGCTGGTCCATTCAGACTCGTAGAGATCCAGTGGTCGAAGACACGGGTCAGCCAGCGGTATTCCTCTTGAAGCCCAAGGGTTTGCATTCGTGCACACAGAGAGCGCCTCTATCGTGGCGGTGGTCCATTCAGACTCGTAGAGACCCAGTGGTCGAAGACACGGGTCAGCGGGATCTCTTGGGAAGTCCAAGAGTTTGCATTTGTGCACACAAAGAGAGCGCCTCTGTCGTGGCGGTGGTCCATTCAGACTCGTAAAGACCCAGTGGTCGAAGAAACAGGTCAGCCAGCGGTATTCCTCTTGAATCCCAAGAGTTTGCTTTTGTGCACACAAGAGAGCGCCTTTGTCGTGGCGGTGGTCCACTAGACTCGTAAAGACCCAGTGGTCGAAGACACAGGTCAGCCAGCGGTATTCCTCTTGAATCCCAAGAGTTTGCTTTTGTGCACACAAGAGAGCGCCTTTGTCGTGGCGGTGGTCCACTAGACTCGTAAAGACCCAGTGGTCGAAGACACAGGTCAGCCAGCCGGATTGCTGGTCCATTCAGACTCGTAGAGATCCAGTGGTCGAAGACACAGGTCAGCCAGCGGTATTCCTCTTGAATCCCAAGAGTTTGCTTTTGTGCACACAAGAGAGCGCCTTTGTCGTGGCGGTGGTCCACTAGACTCGTAAAGACCCAGTGGTCGAAGACACAGGTCAGCCAGCGGTATTCCTCTTGAATCCCAAGAGTTTGCTTTTGTGCACACAAGAGAGCGCCTTTGTCGTGGCGGTGGTCCACTAGACTCGTAAAGACCCAGTGGTCGAAGACACAGGTCAGCCAGCGGTATTCCTCTTGAATCCCAAGAGTTTGCTTTTGTGCACACAAGAGAGCGCCTTTGTCGTGGCGGTGGTCCACTAGACTCGTAAAGACCCAGTGGTCGAAGACACAGGTCAGCCAGCGGTATTCCTCTTGAATCCCAAGAGTTTGCTTTTGTGCACACAAGAGAGCGCCTTTGTCGTGGCGGTGGTCCACTAGACTCGTAAAGACCCAGTGGTCGAAGACACAGGTCAGCCAGCCGGATTGCTGGTCCATTCAGACTCGTAGAGATCCAGTGGTCGAAGACACAGGTCAGCCAGCGGTATTCCTCTTGAATCCCAAGAGTTTGCTTTTGTGCACACAAGAGAGCGCCTTTGTCGTGGCGGTGGTCCACTAGACTCGTAAAGACCCAGTGGTCAAAGACACAGGTCAGCCAGCCGGATGGCTGGTCCATTCAGACTCGTAGAGAGCCAACAGACACGGGCCAGCCAGCCGAATGCTGGTTCGCCGACTCGTAGAAACCCGGTGGGCCAGTAGTCAGCCAGCTGGATGCCTCTCTTGGGGAAGCACGCCAAGAAGAGTTTTGTGCCTGCGCACGCGAAAAAAGAGTTCCGAACTCGCTCGTCGTGCGCGTCACTGGACTGCCCCAGCGCCTCTATCCCCTCGCCGGAAGTTTCCGTGGCTGTGGACGTGTCCCTGAGTGTGGTGGTGGGGCGCGTACATGGCGCCTTGTATCGAAGACGCGGAGCTCAGGCTGTTCATCAAATCGCGCGGGATGCGTAGAAACGGGTTGACTTCCTGCAGGAGGGGGGGGTGTGTTTGTTTAGAGTTAAAGTTCGCTTGAGATTCCGGGGGTTTTAGGTGTACGTGTGGCTACTGTTAAATGGGTTCTCTTGGGGCAGAGAAAGGGCTATAGGTGTGCGGGTTGTTTCTATGGGTGGGTACACTTTCATTATGGATTATGGCTCAGCCATGTCCGGGACGGTTTGTGCGGACGTGTGTACTTGGTATTCGATAGGTACTATATTCGGAAATACTCGACGTAGCTGCTTCGACTCCGAATGGAAGGGAGGAAATATAGAGGTAAGGGGCAAATACAATGCAAACACAATCTGATTTGTTCTTCGCTTACACCACCGTGTGTTGTTTTCTCACTCAGGACTTTGACCTGTTGTGTTTGTGTTTTGTCGTGTCGGGGTAGACCACCCGCATGACCTCACGTCCGTTCAACACGTGGTTCGGTAGTTACAGCACTTGGGATCCCTTCTGTTCTTTGTCGGGCAGCATCGTCGAGGAATTGTGATCAACCACCAAAATACGCTGCCTACGTCCTTTTAGCCTGCACAATACATTGAAGGGCAACCTGCAAGATTGTTAGTACTAAAAAGACTCCCGCGACCGACACCACGAACACATTCACAATGAATGTGGCCCTGGGCCGCCAGAGCGGGGAGGAAGATCTTAGTTTCGTGTTCAGGCGCTACTTGCCTCTCATGTGTTTGATGCTAGCATCAAGTCTTCTTCGCGGAATGCAGAGTCTACTCGTGGGGCTGTCTTGTGCTGACTTCGAAGGAGGCTAGAGGGGGGAGAAACAATACAACTACAAAGTGGGTCTTTTTTGTCGAACGCTTACGCCCGCCACTGAACCCAGATTCACCTGTGTTTCGTGTGGGCTGCAGCACGTTTACCACCTCGAGTATTTCCTACAAATTTTTATTTCTCTTCACTGGGATGGCTGCCGTGACGAACCTAGCTTCTTCGTATCACATGCGGAGAGAGAGAGAGAGAGAGAGTGGAGAGAAACGACAGTGAGGGTTTGGAGGAGGACGCGGCGTGCGTCGGGGCCCGTGAGGAAGCACCGACCACCTTGCTAGATAAAACCTGCCTTGAAAGAGGCACCTTATTACTCGCGGGGGTAGGCACCCCTGCGGAGGCCCTCTTCCGTGTGCCTCCACGCGGAAGGAACACTAGAACTTTTCAAAGGCCGGAGGTCAGCGGACCGAAGCTACCGGAGAGGGTGTGTGTGCGTTGTGTGGTAACCTGATATGTGTGTGTGTGCGATGATGTGGGTTTGTGTGGCAGCCTGATACGTGCGCGCTGGCTGTTACACGAGCTTGATGCTCCGCATGGATGCTTGGTGCCGTGTGCCGTGGGCACCGCCCGCTGCACACGGGGATTCATTTGCGACAATAAAACCTCGGAGGGAAAAAGACTGCGTGGTTATCCCACTCAAGCAGGTGCGCTTATACAAAAAAGAAAAGCTTCAGAGTTCCGACTCGTGAGGAATATCAAGCTGTTAGGAATTGTCCCGGGGGCGAACTTGGAACCCGAGCTAAGGTGTACTAACCCTTTGGCTCCGCACAGCCCAGTTGGGTGACACAGAAATTTACATACGCACGTGAATTGGCGTCGGAAAGTGCTCAGAATTCGCTTGAGATTCCGGGGCTTTTAGGGTCTCCGTGTGACCGTTGTTAAAAAAAAAAAGGTTCTCTTAGCAAGAAAGGGCTATAGGTGTGCGGGTTGTTTCTATGGGTGTGTACACTTTGTTTCTATGGGTTGTGGATAGCCATGCCGGGACGTTTGTGCCGGCGTGTGTAGTTCGTATTCGATCGGTACCATACTCGGAATAATGTTGAACTGGACTAAAGCTGGAACGGGTATATGCCAGACTGGGTGAAAATCTGTGACACCTGGGGGGGGAAATCTTACACAGTGGGGTCCAGCCTCAGAAGCTGGTTATGCCCGAGCCACACCCGCTTTTCGGGTCGCATTTTGGTTGTAGCACACCCTTTTAGGGTGTGGCTCGGGCACACCCTCTTTAACTCCAGCTTCTGAGGCTGGACCTCACCGTGTAGTTTCTTGTTTAGGCAGAGCACTGCCTCTCATGCATCAGCGACTACAGCCACGTGCGAGAGTACGCCCTTGTGCTTTTGCCTGTTCAGTCACGGGTACTGCTCGGCAGTCTAGCTGGTCGCATGACGCGAGCCGTGAGGAAACGAACGAGCATACCTTTTCCGTCCCGATGCTGGAAGGGATGGTGGATTCGCCGAGTAGGCGCTTGCGTTGGTAGAATACGGACCGCTCCCGCAAGCTTCGATTGCTCGGGTCGCAGCTGAGGGCTTGGTTGGAGAGAAGCTGTGAGTTGGAGCTTGAGTTGAAGTGAGGCTGAGTGAGTTTGAATATGAGCTGAATGCGAGTTCTGGGCGTGAGCTAGTTCGCGGTTCGAGTTTGGGTAATTCTGAGCTTGAGTTTGAGTGAGCGTGAGTGAGATCGAGTGTGAGTTCGAGTTTGAGTTTGAGTCAGCTAGATAGAGTCTGGGTAGGTCATCTACTCAAAGTTCGAGTGTGATCTTGAGGTCATCTACTCAAAGTTCGAGTGTGATCTTGAGGTCATCTACTCAAAGTTCGAGTGTGATCTTGAGGTCATCTACTCAAAGTTCGAGTGTGATCTTGAGGTCATCTACTCAAAGTTCGAGTGTGATCTTGAGGTCATCTACTCAAAGTTCGAGTGTGATCTTGCCCGAAGGACAGACCTCGGGAATACTCGTGTGTCGTTCGGGAGGGAGTGGTAGGTGCTGTACGTCTTCCGCAGGTCGGCCGGGTCGTAGGCCTCGAAGAACGCGCCGACGCCGCAGCAGAACAGCAAGTCGCCCGAGAACGACACCAGCCGGGGCGACTGCGGCGACGACACCAGCGTCAGGATGTGGCCCCGGGTGTGCCCGGGGACCAGCTTGAACGACACGTCCAGCCGCCCGATCGTGACGGCGTCTCCTTCGCCGACGGCTTCGGCGGAGCCGATGACCCGCAAGCCCGGGCAGAGCTCTGGTGCGCTTGTCACAATCTTCGTGACGCCTGAGGACACGGGGTTTCAGAACAGGGGGCAAAAGTGGGTGGGCAAGCGAGGGGTGAAGATATGGTGGTTTCGACAGTATTAAGACCCCTTGTAGAAGTGTTAGGTATTCGTCGGATATATATACGTTGTTGCGACAAAAAATCTCTCGAGAGGGACTGCCTTCTGTGCTTATTTCGACGGAGGCTAGTTGTTGCCCGCCCACTAAACCCAGATTCACCTGTGCTTTAGTGTGGGCTACAGCCACATTTTTACCTACGCTTTGAAATTTTCGCAGTTGGCAGTCTCCTTAAGTATGTCCTACAAAATAGGTGCTGGATAGCCTTATTCAAAAAGAAAGCTGGCTCGAAGGAACAGACCTCGGAATACTCGTGGCCAGGGAACAGGACGGTGTCGTTCGGGAGGGAGTGGTAGGTGTTGTACGTCTTCCGCAGGTCGGCCGGGTCGTAGGCCTCGAAGAACGCGCCGACGCCGCAGCAGAACAGCGAGTCGCCGGAGAACGACACCAGCCGGGGCGACTGCGGCGACGACACCAGCGTCAGGATGTGGCCCCGGGTGTGCCCGGGGACCAGCTTGAACGACACGTCCAGCCGCCCGATCTTGACGGCGTCTCCTTCGCCGACGGGGTGCGACAAGCAGTGCGGCGCGTCTTCGGCGGAGCCGATGACCCGCAGGCCCGGGCAGAGCTCCAGCAGCTCTTTGTTCCCGCCGGCATGGTCCCAGTGCTTGTGCGTCGTGATCAGCGTCGTCAGCTTGAGGCCGAACGCCTCGACGAAGTGCCACACGGCCTTAGGATCCGCCGGGTCGATCACCGCCGCCTCCTTCTCGTGCTCGCACCAGACGATGTACGCGTAGTTGTCGTTGAGGATCGGCACGGGGTAGACGCATATCCCGTCGTTCTTCCACAGGGAAACCAGCGAATGTGAGTCGGGACGCCTGGGGTGCATCAGGTTCCGCAGGTAGTGGTAGCCTACCAACTCGGACACGTAGAGCGAGTACAGCGCCGGGAAGAAGACGAGGACGCCGGTCATCTGCCCGAGGAGCCCGAGCAGCATCGCGACCATGGAGCCGTAGGCCCACCAGACCGTCACCAGGAGCGCCACCGACAGCAGGGCGCGGGCAAGCATCCGGCTCCCGGCGTCGTTCTTCATTCTTTTGTTTTTTTTGCCCGACTAGGCGGCGTGCGCGGGGGTTTGGCGTGCGCTTGGGCGCTTGCTTCTTTTGCTTGCTGGCCGCTGGCGGGCGATTCTGCTCTTGCTGCTGCTTGCTGCTGCTTGCTGCTGCTTGCGGCTCTTGCTGCTGCTGCTGGTGGCTCTTGCTGCTGCTGCTGCTGCTGCTGCTGCTGCTGTTGCTGGTGGCTCTTGCTGCTGCTGCTGCTGCTGCTGGCTCTTGCTGCTGCTGCTGCTCTGCGCTTGCTTAATCAAGAACGAGAGCGCGGGGATCCAAGATGATCAGATACCGTCGTGGTCCACTGCTGTACGGCGCCAAAGGAAGGGCGCAACGTGTGCTCGGCAGGGCTTCGGCGACAGGTCAGATGCAGGACTGTCGAAGGGTGCGGTCTCTTTCTTCGTGTGGGACCTTGCGACTAACCAAGACTGCTGCTGTTGATCAAGCGTCGAGCGTGGCGCCCTTTGTTCCGCAAACTGCCGCCCTGCCGCTGATCGAAGGTAGATTTCTTCGACAAGCCAGCCGGTCTCCTGCTCTGTTGGGGCCTTCGGTCGACAAAGTCTGCGCTGTGCAGGGATCCAGAATAGGAGGAATTCGCCGAAGGCAGAGCGTGGTGCCCCTGTTCCGCAAACTGCCGCCCTGTCCCTGTATCGCAGGTGGACTTCTTCGATAGGCCAGCCGGTCTCCTGCTCTGTTGGGGCCTTCGGTCGACAAAGCCAAAGCTGTGATCCAGAACAGGAGGAATTCGCCGTCGGTGGAGCGCTGCACCCTTGTTCCGCAAGCTGCCGCCCCCTGTTGCCGTATCGAATGAAACGGACTCCTTCGACGGCAAGGCCAGCCGGTCTCTTGCGGACCTCAACGATCCAGATACCGCGCTGTGCGAACGGTCGAACGGGCGGTGCGCCGTTGGTCCCCAGACTGCCGTGTTTGTGGACCCGAAGGTGGGCCCGTCGTGAGGGCCTTTCTACGTTTCTACAAGACCGACGGATGCGCGTCCTCTTGTTTGCAGGGGGGAGAGAGGAAGGAAGAGAGGGCGGGCGGGGGTGAAGGGGGGCGGAGTGCCGGATGCGCGAGGCTGCAGATCCAGCGCCAGCTTCTTGTGTTCGGCCCTTCTGTTTCTCGGGAGGGCTACAGGTTGCGCTGCGGAGAGGGGAAGAGGGGGGGATGAGCTCCTGCAATTGCGATTGAGTGGGGGTAGTGGGGGTTTTTTTTAGAGTTAAAGTTCGCTTGAAATTCGGGGATTTAGGGTCCCCGTTGTTAAATGGGTTCTCTTAGAGCAAGAAAGGGCTATAATAGTATGGTTACGGGTTGCATATTTGGTGTACACTTTCGGTATGGGTTATGGCTAGCCTCCTTGCCCCCGTGTAATCTCGCCTGGTTGGCCATTGACATAGTCTACAGGCGCACTCTAGCCAATTATTACGATTCATCGTGGGAAAGTTTCAGCTTAACGACCAGTAAGCAGGTCATTGGGGTTTTAGCAACACAAAGTCTAAAATAGTACCCTGTAGCATGCGTGCGTGGTGGTGTTGTGCCACAATGTGAGTTTGAAGGTCCGCAGGACCTTATGCGGCCAGTTTTCTAGCGTTCATTGTGGTTTAGAGGTTCGGTGTTTTAGGGTCTCCGGTTGACCATTGAGGCTGTGAGGCGGGTGGTATGTGAGATGTGGGCATGATAAAACACTTTAACCACATACGGACGAACTACGCCATATGGCGTAGTTAATTCATTACTTCGCGGGTATCTGCAAGAGGCCACGGGCGCCCGTCCTGGGTCACTTCCACGTGTATCCGTTCGGCGTCGAGGTGCGCATTTGGAAGATCTGCCACGAAATCTTTCAAATGCGCCCCTCTCGGTTCCCATTTTTGACCTACGAAACCCCCTTATTGAGTATGACCCAAGGTGTGCGTTCGCCCATGCCCATCAGCAGTTGAGTGTCGCTTGAAAATCTAATCTCTCAGACTGCGTTCGTCTCTTGATTCGATGGTGATTGGCTTGCTGATTATTGTTGATCGAGTTGAATCGGTTTGAATGAGAATGTGGCGGTGCAAAGATCATTTAACCCGATCGATGCTCTCTCCCTTGAGAAGTCCATTTTCCCCAAATTAACACCCACCCTCCGTCCGCATGTAGTTAACTACGGCGCGGCCAAGTTCCTTGGGGTTTCTTTGGCGATCCAAATATCGGCCTCCCTGAAGACGGTATCCGGTACAGCGTTAAAAGGAACGTTAGCAGCGGGTTTCCTTCAGAACCGTCTGTTGACGATGCCGGTAGAGATCCCCTCAGAGAGAAGACTACCATCACAGACGCTCAAGCAACCCTGCTCGGGTCGTACGTCCTCGCACAGAAAAAGAATGATGGGGAGGAGAATCGAAACAAAAACATGCCTTCGCTCTTTCGCTATCCTTTCAAAAACTGTTGCGTTGACGCATCCACACTTTTTTTTTTTGAGCAGGCCGAGTTTGGGCCCTCTCTTCAGGTTGTTCTTCTTTTTCACCTGGTATGTCTTGAGTTAGGGATCTCCATGTGAAGCACGGACGTGTAAACTGTGACAGTGACATGGTCTTCAGTTTGGTGTTGGTTCGCTCATTGCTCAGGCTTACATTTTTGGAACACAATGCAATGTTTGTTGAACGCTTACGCCCGCCACTAAACCCAGATTTACCTGTGTTTCGTGTGGGCTGCAGCACATTTACCTCCTAGGATCTATCGCAACTGGAGGTTCCTCAAGCATTTCCTACAAAGCAGGTGCTTATACAAAAATAAAAGGCGAGAACTTAGGGATAAGCCCCGATTATTAGGTTCACGGTTAAACGAAGCTAGCGCGCTCAAGGTTTGCCTGATCTCGCACCTGCTTTCCGACAGCAGGTACTGATGCTCTATTCTAACTTTTCATCAAGCGTCAAAAGAGTGTGCGACGGGACTGCAAAGCCGCAGGTGGAAGGCGCAGTCCACGCGCAAGCGAGCGCCTGTAACTTCGGGATAAGGATTGCCTCTGAAGCCACAGGCCCGGGCTTAGATTGAAGGTGCTGTGCATGGCGCTTTGGGTGCTATCACAGTTTCACAGAGGGGGTTGATGCACCACGAGGGTCGACTAGAGAACTCCACACAGCCTTGTCACGTCAGGCTCGCGTCTCCCAACCGCGGAAAGGTACGAAGCTCGATTCCCTGCAAGCATGCGGGAGGCGTGGTCAAGGAAGTACGTGTCGGACTCAGGCGAGAAGTTGCGTGTCAGGGTTCAGCGCCTGCAGGATCTGTGCCCCCCGATTTCGGCCAAGCCTTCTGGCATGTCGGTGTCTAGACAGGAGTAGCCATGAAGGAACCTATGCTGCAGAAAGGAGAAGGATTGTCTCTGAGGACACAGGCCCGGGCTCAGATTGAAGGTGCTGTGAATAGCGCTCATGGGTGCTACACGCGGCCAAGCCTTCTGGCATGTCGGTGTGTAGACAGGAGTAGCCATGAAGGAACCGATGCTGCAGAAAAGAGAAGGATTGTCTCTGAGGACACAGGCCCGGGCTCAGATTGAAGGTGCTGTGAATAGCGCTCTTGGGTGCTACACGCGGCCAACCCTCTCGCATGTCGGTGTCTAGACAGGAGTAGCCATGAAGGAACCTATGCTGCAGAAAGGAGAAGGATTGTCTCTGAGGACACAGGCCCGGGCTCCAATTGAAGGTGCTGTGAATAGCGCTCTTGGGTGCTACACGCGGTCAAGCCTTCTCGCATGTCGGTGTCTAGACAGGAGTGGCCATGAAGGAACCTATGCTGCAGAAAGTAGAAGACTACTCTTCCGCTACTTTTCCGGGGCAAGGGAGGGTGGGAAATTGTTTTTTTCCTTCATCACTAACTGCGGCGTGCTGATGGTTTGTTATCAAGCAAGTTGAGCAATCCCGCTGTGCCAATTCCCTCAGTAAACTGCAAGTAGGCCCTATCCTGCACATGGTTGCGTATAACGCGTGACCCGATGAACAAAGACTGTGGTGGTCATCTCGATGTATGTACAGAAGCCGTGGCCATGACAGCATACTCCGACAAGTCGCAGTCTAGATAAAGGAGCCCATTAGTGGGGACGCTCTTCCACAGAAGCCGTGGCCATGACAGCATACTCCGACAAGTCGCAGTCTCTAGCCATTAGTGGGGACGCTCTTCCACAGAAGCAGAAACGTAGGCCGTCAAGTCCCAGTCTCGCACGAGATCTTCGTGCGTCTCGTCTGTATCGCTCGCGTCCCGTTTCCACTGGGCTGCCTTCAACAGTAGCTTCACAACAGCTTCGCTGCCTCTCACTCGGGCTAGCATGAGTGCAGTGCTACCTTCGTTCGTGGCAGTATTCACGTTAGCACCGACAGACAACAGTTTTTTCACGACGCTTTCGCGGCCATTCCTACTGGCGAAAATGAGTGTAGTGTAACCGTCGTTGTCTGCAGCATTGACGTCAGCACCGGCCGACAGCAATACTTGCACGAAGCTTTCGTGACCATAATCACTGGCGGTAATGAGTGCAGTGCAACCGTCTTTGTCTGCAGCATTCACGCTGGCACCGGCCGACAACAAAATCTTCACGACGCTTTCGCGGCCGAACCTACTGGCCCAAATGAGTGCCGTGGCACCATCGTTACTGACAGCATTAAAGTTTGCACCAGCCGACAACAACTCCTTCACGACGCTCACATGCCCTGCTCGACTTGCTAACATAAGCGCAGTTCGTCCTCTGTTGTTAGCTGTGTCGACAGCTACATGTGCTCCGCTTGTCCGCAGTAGTCGCTTGACGACGTCTACCTGTCCTTTATAACTTGCAAGGATCAGACCCGTCGCCAGGTGTTTGACAGGTGCATCAATAGCATCGATGGCACGCATGCTTTTCCAGTCCCTCTATCCGCGGCACCTGCTTGCTGAGTGTGGTCGATCTCTCCCGGAGGAGGTGTTGGTTCTAAATACGCGACACACAGCCGGTTCCCTCGGGCGGCAACCCTAAGGGAGAGAGCGCCAGACACATTCCATCTTAAAAAGGACCACACACAAATGCAACAAATTTACACATGTTGATGGTCCACGTAATCCACGTAACGACGAACGACGCGCGTATGCACCGTGCAATGCAAGAACTTTTCACGAGCATGAACGAAGAAACCTTTAGAGGAAAGTGGTCGTCGTTTGCTTCATTAGATTTATAGGACAGAAACCTTTGAAAATGCGTCTTTCAACGGGCAGAAATACTGCTCCGAGCTGCGAACGGACCGCTGCGAAAACCCGGAGCACAACTCAGAGACCGGGGGATTATCCGGTCACGCATTGCTAACCTGCAATCCCACCAGGTGCCAAAGAGAAACAAAAAAGGTGAAGAAGATTGTAGCATTTGCACAGCCCGAGGCCCTTGAGTGTATGGAAAGCTTGTGTGATGACTAGGCTAGGGCAGTGACTGCAGCGAACGCTTTAGTAAACGCATTTACTCCAAGATGAGTAAAACGTAAACGTTTACAAACGGCAAACGTTTTGCGTTTACTTGGTCTAGCCCCCTGTTGGCCGAGGCTTTTGCTAGTTCCTGCTTTTCCTTGGTCGCAGCATGCTGCGAGGTACGGTGCCGGCTCGTCACCTGCCGTTGCTCGGGCGGATTTGCGGGATGTACGGTCGAAGCGATGTGTATCGGGTAGTAGGCAATCCCGTCTGCATGACCCACCTAGACAGTCCACCAGTCGTAGTCTACAGGCGAAGGAACCCACTGCAGCAGAATGCGGGCTGCTTTTCCACTGCTGTCAACGGAAGCAGAAAGGTGGGCAGCCAAGTCCCAGTCTCGCACGAGATCTTCGAGGTACGGCGCCGGCTCTTCACCTGCCGTCGCTCGGACGGATTTGCGGGATGTACGGTCGAAGCGATGTGTATCGGGTAGTAGGCAATCCCGTCTGCATGACCCACCTAGACAGTCCACCAGTCGTAGTCTACAGGCGAAGGAACCCACTGCAGCAGAATGCGGGCTGCTTTTCCACTGCTGTCAACGGAAGCAGAAAGGTGGGCAGCCAAGTCCCAGTCTCGCACGAGATCTTCGAGGTACGGCGCCGGCTCTTCACCTGCCGTCGCTCGGACGGATTTGCGGGATGCACGGTCGAAGCGATGTGGATCGGGTAGGAGGCAACCCCGCCTGCATGACGGAGTCCTCAGGCGAAGGAACCCACTGCAGCAAAAAGTGGGCTGCTCTTCCACTATTTTAGAGTCTCCAGTTGATCATCGAGGCTGGTGGGGGTCTTAGAGTGATACGACTGCGCGTGCCAGACTCTGCACGTGGACGAAAGGATGCCTTTCGGCCACAAAAGACCGCAGAGGTCTACGACTGCTAAGTATCGCCGTGCGGCAAGGACTTGTTTGTGCGTGCCGGTTGATCGTTTTCCCACGTGTATTTACCCTGTGTGTATTCAGGTAAGGAATTCTGATCAACCACCAAAACACGCTGCCTACGTCTTTTTAGTCTGCACAATACATTGAAGGAAAACCCACAAGATTGTTAGTACTAAAAAGACTGCGGTAGCCATCACTCGGTGTCTGGACAGAAGCCGTACGTGGCCATGGCAGCATACGCCCACCAGTCGTAGTCTTTGGACGAAGGAAGCGACTGCAGGAGAGTGGACCGCTCTTCAACGGAAGCAGAAAGGTAGGCAGCCAAGCCCCAGTCTCGCACGAGATCTTCGAGGTACGGCGCCGGCTCTTCACCTGCCGTCGCTCGGATGGATTTGCGGGATGCACGGTCGAAGCGATGGGTATCGAGCAGGAGGCAACCCCGCCTGCATGACCCACCTAGACAGCCCACCAGTCGCAGTCCTCAGGCGAAGGAACCCACTGCAGCAAAAAAGTGAGCTGCTCTTCCACTATTTAGAGTCTCCAGTTGATCATCGAGGCTGGTGGGGGTCTTAGAGTGATACGACTGCGCGTGCCAGACTCTGCACGTGGACGAAAGGATGCCTTTCGGCCACAAAAGACCGCAGAGGTCTACGACTGCTAAGTATCGCCGTGCGGCAAGGACGCAGAGGTCTACGACTGCTAAGTATCGCCGTGCGGCAAGGACTTGTTTGTGCGTGCCGGTTGATCGTTTTCCCACGTGTATTTACCCTGTGTGTATTCAGGTAAGGAATTCTGATCAACCACCAAAACACGCTGCCTACGTCTTTTTAGTCTGCACAATACATTGAAGGGTAACCCACAAGATTGTTAGTACTAAAAAGACTGCGGTAGCCATCACTCGGTGTCTGGACAGAAGCCGTACGTGGCCATGACAGCATACGCCCACCAGTCGTAGTCTTTGGACGAAGGAAGCGACTGCAGGAGAGTGGACCGCTCTTCAACGGAAGCAGAAAGGTAGGCAGCCAAGCCCCAGTCTCGCACGAGATCTTCGAGGTACGGCGCCGGCTCTTCACCTGCCGTCGCTCGGATGGATTTGCGGGATGCACGGTCGAAGCGATGGGTATCGAGCAGGAGGCAACCTCGCCTGCATGACCCACCTAGACAGCCCACCAGTCGCAGTCCTCAGGCGAAGGAACCCACTGCAGCAAAAAAGTGAGCTGCTCTTCCACTATTTTAGAGTCTCCAGTTGATCATCGAGGCTGGTAGGGGTCTTAGAGTGATACGATTGCGCGTGCCAGACTCTGCGCGTGGACGAAAGGATGCCTTTCGGCCACCAAAGACCGCAGAGGTCTACGACTGCTAAGTATCGCCGTGCGGCAAGGACATCCGGAAAAAGACTGCGGTAGCCATCACTCGGTGTCTGGACAGAAGCCGTACGTGCATACGCCCACCAGTCGTAGTCTTTGGACGAAGGAAGCGACTGCAGGAGAGTGGACCGCTCTTCAACGGAAGCAGAAAGGTAGGCAGCCAAGTCCCAGTCTCGCACGAGATCTTCGAGGTACGGCGCCGGCTCTTCACCTGCCGTTGCTCGGGCGGATTTGCGGGATGCACGGTCGAAGCGATGTGTGTCGGGTAGTAGGCAATCCCGTCTGCATGACCCACCTAGACAGTCCAGTCGTAGTCTACAGGCGAAGGAACCCACTGCAGCAGAATGTGGGCTGCTCTTCCACTGCTGAGGCGAGGACATCCGGAAAAAGACTGCGGTAGTCATCACTCGGTGTCTGGACAGAAGCCGTACGTGGCCATGACAGCATACGCCCACCAGTCGTAGTCTTTGGACGAAGGAAGCGACTGCAGGAGAGTGGACCGCTCTTCAACGGAAGCAGAAAGGTAGGCAGCCAAGTCCCAGTCTCGCACGAGATCTTCGAGGTACGGCGCCGGCTCTTCGCCTGCCGTCGCTCGGACGGATTTGCGGGATGCACGGTCGAAGCGATGTGTATCGGGTAGGAGGCAACCCCGCCTGCATGACCCGCCACGGTCCACTCCGTCTTCGTCGTCATCGCCGCACCAGCTGCCGTGCTCTGGGATGCAGCCTTGCCCCACGAAGCTCGATATCTTCTCCCGCAGGCGCCGGACTTTTTCCCCGGCGGCGACGAACTTCCCGGCGGCGCTCTGCACGACGCCGCCGCAGGCGTCGTGCCACTCCTTAGGACTCATGTCCTTGTACCTCTCGTGCGCCTGTGCCGCTTCCAACTGGACGACCTCCGTCCATTGCCGCGTCATGTCTTCGCCGCACTTACGTCCCACCACACCCACCGCCGCCTGCTTTTCTTCCCCGTTTATCAGTTCTAAAATGACCCCCCTTATCGCAGCGCATACAGTCATCATCGCTGCCCCCTAAATCGATTATTCATGATATGAGCGCAGGGTATCGCTGGTCTGATTGTTCCCGGAGTTTTGGAAAAGGAAGGCGACCCCCATGACGAGTTCAGCCCGTCACTGCTAAGCTAAGCCCCTATCCTGGCCCCACGAAGCTTGACATCTTCTGGAGGCTTCTCCCCGACGCCGCCGCAGGCGTCGTGCCACTCCTTCTGACGCATGCCCTTGTACCTCTCGTGAAGACCTCCGTCCATTGCCGCGTCATGTCTTCGCCGCACTTACGGGCACCCCTCCCACCACACCGCCGCCTGCTTTTCTTCCTCGTATATCAAGTGTTTACTGTGGCTTAGAGGTTTGGTGTTTTCGGGTCTCCGGTTGACCATTGGCATAGGCTGGGAGTGAGCACCACCCCGAACCAACACCAGAAGAGTTCGGGATGAGGCGGGTTTGCAGTCACTCTGGTGTAACTGAATAGACCAAACTCAGCAGGATCAAAGAATGTCGGTCTCACCTTCCGCATTCTTTTTCCAAGACCCGAGCACGGGTAGGAATGAGCCCCGGGCAAGAAAGAGCGGATAGAGTAGCGCCAGCCGAACAACTGCTGCCGAACGAGTGCGATGATGCCAGAAGAAGCCAGCAACAATTCCACACTTCAACTACGGCCAGCCAACTTTGGAACTGTTGTGTCCCCCCCTTATCGCAGCGTACACAGTCACCATAGCTGCCCCTGGATCGACGATCCTTGATGCCATGAGCGCAGGTATCGCTCGTCTTTTTGTTCCGGAGTTTTAGAAAAAGAAGACGCACCCTATACAGGCATCCTGGATTTGCGCTGCACAAATGCTTGAAGCACCAAAGGGAAAAGAGGTTCAGCTTCGTGTGTGGAGTGCCAGAACGAAGGGGGGCATCGGGCTAGAACTTGAACACACTAAGTGTCACTTCTTCCGTCAGGTTGCCCTGAGGTGTTTCTTTCTACATAAGCGCAAGCTTGGAAGGAAATGCTCGACAATAGCTGCCAGACAAAGAACCGAAGGGATCCCAAGTGCTGTACCTACCGAACCACGTGTTGAACGGACGTGGGTCTACCCCAACACAACAAATCACACAAACACAACAGGTCGAACGACTGGTGTAAGCGAAGAACAAATCAGATTGCGTTTGCATTGTATTTTGCCCCTCTACCTCTATATTTCCTCCCTTCCATGCAGAGTCAAAGCAGCTATGTCGAGTATTTTTGCACCTTTTTGCACCTTTTTTGTAGGAAATACTTGAGGAGGCTGCCAGCTGGATCAAAGGAGGTAAATGTGCTGTAGCCCACACGAAACGCAGGTGAATCTGGGTTCAGTGGCGGGCGTAAGCGTTCAACGAAAAAGACCCACTTTGTAGTTGCATTGTTTCTCCCCCTCCAGCCTCCTTCGAAGTCCCTCGTGTGAATTCGTGTTGATTTTTGCGTACAATCACTCCAGCACGGTTTCACTCCCACATTCACTCTCCCCCAACCGGTGGGCAGTCCACCATGTACCGGGTCTGCCATTTACTCGTTCCAGAAGAATTAGTCCAGTTCAACATCATTCCAACTACGGTACTACTTACAGAGTACTTGTATACCCATGGTGGTGTATGCACACTACCGAGGAAAGCCTGCCACGGGGGCCACGCTTCTCACGTGTTCGGTGGTACTAGCAGTAGCCACGGGCATTCGAATTCGAATGCGTTGGGGGGAATGGTCAGCAAGTTCTGTCGATTCATCGTGGGAATGCTAAGCGCGCAACGAACCACTCACTAGGAAGGTGTTGGGCACCGGATTCCAAAGGATCGGACTAACAAAAAGTTCCCACCCACCCACGCCGGTTTGCTGGTCTTGTTTTTCGTGCCCGCGTTCAGCGCGAGGTCCCAGGGGACCTCCTCTCACCATTCAGCGGCTATCTCGGGGGATACCCATCGTAAGTGCAATTCGTTTAGTTTTCTTCCTTTCGCGTTCGTTTCATGGTGCGTTGCTCAGGGCAGTCGAAGGCCTGACAATCACACGAATGCAACAAAGCTACACTTTCAATGTGTCAAGATCGTCACCGAGTGAAGCGCACAAAGCATTCTCTCCTACCAATTGTGCCTGCACGCGAGGCGGGGTGGAACCGTAGGCTGCACGCGCACTAAACGAGTTTGAGAGCCCTCCGGCTGCCTATCTTGAAGAGGGTGGGCCATCTTTTGGACTTGCGTCGTGATGAGGATCGATGATTGCAATCATTCTCCTGGAATGAGGAATGCCTAGCAGGCGCAAGTCATCAGCTTGCAGTGACTACGTCCCTGCCATTTGTACACACCACCCGTCGTTGCTACCGGATAGAGCTTGGGAGAGGGAAGCTCGTTCTTGGCAACAAGTTCAGCGCCGAATCCAAGCAAGCATTATCATAGGGGGGATTGCAAGAACGTGCTTGAAATGGGTAGGTGCTCAACACCGCACCGGTCCCGTCTGCGACGTGTTTCGGTCCTTTAAGCCACGGACACATAAGGCGGACCATCATCAGCGCGGAACCTGAGTGTCTGCAGACCGGACAGCGGTGCGAGTCTGGTTCGTCAGGCGGCTGTTCGTAGCTCATCACAGCCAGGATACCACCCGTGCTACCAGAGCACAGGCGAATCCGTCACGGGGGGAAGGCCCCTACAACCGTGTCTGAGCAATCATTTAAAAAGACTCAGGGCACTCGCCCTGATGGTGACTGCGACTCGCTAGGCAGCACTGACTTGTCTTCTTTTATACTATTACCGTGGGGAGGCGCGGGGGCGCCCCGCGGCACACAAACCCCGGATTCCCACTCCGGATTGCGGGAGTGGTTTTGCGGTCGTTTGTGCGGTCGGCCTTCATTCCCTCAATGCCGGAGTGGCACTCCCGCAATGCCGGAGTGGGACCCCCTCAATGAGGGAGTGGGACCCCACTCAATGAGGGAGTGGGACCCCCTCAATGAAGGAGTGGGACCCCCTCAATGAGGGAGTGGGACCCCTTCAATGAGGGAGTGGGACCCCCTCAATGAGGAGTGGGACCCCCTCAATGAGGATGTGGGACCCCCTCAATGAGGGAGTGGGACCCCCTCAATGAGGGAGTGGGACCCCCTCAATGAGGGAGTGGGACCCCCTCAATGAGGGAGTGGGACCCCCTCAATGAGGGAGTGGGACCCCCTCAATGAGGGAGTGGGACCCCCTCAATGAGGGAGTGGGACCCCCTGCGGGAGTGGCCACTCCCGCCCCTTTTCACACCCGCATTATTATATAGCTGCTGAAGTCCGGAGTGCAGAAAAACGCCTGTCAGGCAGGCCCCTTCTGGCTCTTCTTGTCCGCGGACTTGGCCTTGCCCTTCGCCTGCTTAACCTGCGATGCGTTCGCATGTCTACTGCTGGTAATCTTCAGCGCCTCGTCGAGGATCGATTCCTCTTCTGCCGTCAACGCAGAATCGGACTCCTGCGCGGTTCATGGTCTGCTTCGATACGACAAAACGAAGAGAGAGAGAGAGAGAGAGAGTGTGAGAGAGAGAGAGAGAGAGAGAGAGAGAGAGAGAGAGAGGAGAGAGAGAGAGAGAGAGAGGAGAGAGAGAGAGAGAGAGAGAGAGAGAGAGAGAGAGAGAGAGAGAGAGAGAGAGAACACATCAAAACAAGTCAAAGGGTGTGGGCCTCCACCGTCAGGTGGGCCCCCACCGTCGCTAGTTCCGGGGTGGCTCCCTGGGAGGGACAGGGACGGGGTTAGTCACGCCTTAGCAGTCCCAGGGCCTCTCCCCACCCACCTGTATGTGTTCTCGTGGTCACCGCTACCGCGTTGACCTTTCCCGAGAGAGAGAGAGAGAGAGAGAGAGAGAGAGAGAGAGAGAGAGAGAGAGAGAGAGAGAGAGAGAGAGAGAGAGAGAGAGAGAGAGAGAGAGAGAGAGAGAGAGAGAGAGGGATCAAGAACTTCGTGAACGAAGTGAGCGAAGTTCTGGACGAACTTATACCGAAGGGCGGACTTGGCGTGCGGGGGGGTGAACCTGTTGGTCAAGTACGAAAAACACAAAGACCGCAGGAGCACACAGCAACTCCCCTCCCGAGGTTGGATGTCGTGAAACTGGTGCAGCACGTTTTGGCGAATGAGCCGGTGTCGGTTCTTCGACCACCGAGCGACTGGATCGACACGGTGTGGGCGGACGCATCGAAGACCGGAGGGGGTTACGTGTTGCCAGAGGCGGGCGAAGTGAAGGGATGGAAGTGGACGCCGGAGCAGCAACGGCAACCGATACACGTGCTGGAAGCGTGGGCCACGCTAAGGTCCGTCCGCAGGTGGATGGCGACAAGGGAAGGAAGCGCCGGTGTTCTGCTCAAGACGGACAACGCTTTGGTGTATTATGCGCTGACGACGACAAAGGCGACAGGGTACGTGTTCTCGCAGGCCATAGCAGCGATTGTGACCGAGCTGCGGGGTGTGGACTGGTCGGTTGAGTGGGTGCCAACCGACACCAACCTAGCTGACGCTCCGAGCAGAATCTTTTCGTGACCGTTACGAGTGTTGCCAACGGCACCCCCGAGGGGGCCCCGGGTGCAACTCCCCTCCCGAAAAACTGTACTGTTCGGGCGGTTTTATTTTGCAGACTCATGTTCTTTATGCGGCATGGTATCGGGATTTGTATCTTTCGTGGCACAAGTAGTGCAGTTTAGTGGTCTAGCTTGGTTTGCCGTTTATCTTTCTTGTTAGCAAGCACACGAGTGCGAGGTTTGAGGGCAGCAACGCGGCCGGTCCGAAATAAGCCCGAGGTAAGAAGTTCAGAGAGAGAGAGAGAGAGAGAGAGAGAGAGAGAGAGAGAGAGAGAGAGAGAGAGAGAGAGAGAGAGAGAGAGAGAGAGAGAGAGAGAGAGAGAGAGAGAGAGAGAGAGAGAGAGAGAGAGAGAGAGAGAGAGAGAGAGACGAGTTAGAGTGCAGGGACCATCTCTCCGTGATCGCAGGAGCCACGCCGGTCACCGGGCGGACGGGGCTGAGCGAGAGAGGGTGCCCGTATTGGGACACGCAGGAGCGCGAGACGGTCGAACACCTATTCTGGAAGTGCCCGGCCTGGGAGCAGATACGCGCAAAGAACGGGGATCTGAATGCTGCACAGCTGAGTTGGCCGCCGTGCTTGCGATTGTGCGGAGTAGCTCCAGCAAACACGGACCTTCTGCCCAGGGAACGGAAAGAGCTACTCCAACTGATGGAGTCGCTACACCTCTTCTTCGTGGCGGTCCTAACGGCACGCCAAGGGGCGGATGAGATGCTGGACAGGTCCACACGACACCATCGGACGTTGGAATATCCACGACAATGGAGACCCGCAGAACCACACGAGTTGGTGGTGCCCGACATCGCGCCCACAGCGGTGTCCGCCAAGTGGAAGTACGGTCCGGAGATGTGGATGGCGTTCACTGACTGGCTGCGAGGCCTGAAGTGGGCGCCGCCTGGGCATGAGTTAGGGGTGAGTTTCATGGAGCTCGCAGTAGACTTCGAGCTGCGCACCGGTTGTCGGCTCCCGAAGCTCAAGAACAGATATTACTCGGCGGTGCCGCTGCCCCCAGCGCACAAGACCACCACAGCGCGGCAGGTGCTGCCAGAAGGTGCGACAAGTGGCATAGAAGTATACTTTGACGGAGGAGCAAGGGCAAATGGAACTGCATTTGCCGTGGCGGGCGCAGGAGCGGTCCTTTACAGAGGGGGAGTAAAGGACTCGCAAATAGTGCTCCCGCTGCCAAGTGTGCGCAGCAACAACGTAGCCGAGTATGAGGGAATGTTAGCGGGGCTGCAACTTTTGGAAGAGGCAGAAGGGACGGAAGGAGAACAATGCACCGTCCGCGGTGACTCGGCCCTAATTATTGGGCAAACCAATCGAGAGATAGCCTGTTCGGAAGACCTGAAACCATTTTTAACGCGAGCGATCGCGAAAATGGTAGCCCTGCGGCAGCGGCTCACGCTGCGAGTAGAGCACGTGAAGCGCGAGGAGAACGTGGACGCCGATGCGTTGAGCAACGCAGCGATGGACATTGTGCAGAGACAGCGCCCGACACGAACGCAGCAGGAGGCAAATCTCGCAGTCTTTCGGGCCTCCGGACTCGGAAAAGCGATGAGTCTGAAAGGGTTAGGTAATGCCTACAAGAAGGTAACAGGACGGCCGTGGTGTTACGGCCACGAATGTGCGACCACAATCCTGACCTCCGTCAGGGGAACAATTGTCAAGGGGACTTCGCGGCGTGCGCAACTCTCGGAGGCGACTGACACGGTCATCCTCGGCATCCGAGAACACGTACGGACGCTAAGGCCGGCGCGGACTGAGACCACATTGTTCCCTCAAAACACGTACGGACGCTAAGGCCGGCGCGGACTGAGACCACATTGTTCCCTCAAAACACGTACGGACGCTAAGGCCGGCGCGGACTGAGACCACATTGTTCCCTCAAAACACGTACGGACGCTAAGGCCGGCGCGGACTGAGACCACATTGTTCCCTCAAAACACGTACGGACGCTAAGGCCGGCGCGGACTGAGACCACATTGTTCCCTCAAAACACGTACGGACGCTAAGGCCGGCGCGGACTGAGACCACATTGTTCCCTCAAAACACGTACGGACGCTAAGGCCGGCGCGGACTGAGACCACATTGTTCCCTCAAAACACGTACGGACGCTAAGGCCGGCGCGGACTGAGACCACATTGTTCCCTCAAAACACGTACGGACGCTAAGGCCGGCGCGGACTGAGACCACATTGTTCCCTCAAAACACGTACGGACGCTAAGGCCGGCGCGGACTGAGACCACATTGTTCCCTCAAAACACGTACGGACGCTAAGGCCGGCGCGGACTGAGACCACATTGTTCCCTCAACATCTAGAATGGGCAGCAACCTATGTCTCAGAGAAAGCATACCCCGCACGATGGGCGCAAGGGAAGACCGACTGGAAGGCAAGAGTCGAGATGGTAGACAAGGTTCCGGGTGCAGGAGCGTGCAGAGGGGCGCGACCGAAGAAGGCCCCGAAGGACGCGGTGAACACGGCTCGCCCAGGCGAAATATGCGCACTACATAGGAAGCCCCGATGCAAGGGATGTGCGAAGAAGCGCCTGCCAGCGGAGACCTGTTGCCGGTATAAACAGCACCATCATGAAGGAGATGGCCTAAGGCTGCGGGTGCAATTCTGCACAGCCCACAGACTGGAGCGCTGCGGCGAGTGTGAAGCTGACAATGAAGGAATCGCGAGGTGCTGTTCGAGGCACCAAAACGGACCCCTACTCGCAACCTGCGGGAGCATCAGCGGTTACTTGAAACAGAAGGAGGCGTGGACGCCCCTCGTACAGGAGGGCACCACGTAAAAACAGGTCTCTAACACGCACACACACACACACACACACACACACACACACACACACACGCATACACACCACGCGGGCTGCTATCTTGTCGTGGAAGACGTGTCGATGCGGAGTGTACACCCTCGGAGCCGTCCGGCCTGCACTCAGCACGTCAGACGTGTCCGGTCGGTGCAGCTTCTGTCTGTGCGGAATGAACATGGCTGGCTATCCTGCTCTCCCCCCCTTTTTCCTTCCCGCTGCCTCTGCATGCCGTTGTCTGGTGATCTTCTGTTCCGTCAGATGGAACCCTTAACTGTCCCTGTCTGTGCGGAATAACGTGGTCATTGCTACAGCGAAAATACCCGACGCGCTGCGCTGACTGCCTGAGAATCTGACGGGACTACGTCACGCCACCAGCCGGCACTACAATCCGTCAGTCGCCGTGTCACGACCGCAGTCGGGGCTCCTCCGCAGGAAAAGGCTACTCTCTTCCAGCTGCACCAGGTCATTCGCCTCGTCGTCGTCGTCGGGTTACTGCTGCCGGCGTCGACACAGTCTTTTTGTGTTTCCGACGATCCCAAATGGACGTACAGATTGGTGTCTTTCGACCTTTTGTGTGCTTATGAAGTCCAGCATAGTGCGTGCTTGTGGTGATCAGTGGGGTTCCCAGAAGGAATGGTTTGTGGTATCGTATCTTCGAGCTAGACTTGATCTCGTGCATTAGCCAAGTGGCCGATTCTGTTGCTTTCCCGCTGGGCACCTGATATCAGACTCGCGCGCAAACGGACGGTATGACTGCTGTGCTGCGGGCTGCAAATTCGTCCAATATTAGTCGGTAGGTTACATCACTCTGTCCAAGGATTCGATAGAATATGCCGTTCATCGCCAGCCGCCAGGTCATGATCTGCACTTCCTCCGTGGTTGCAGCCTTCTACGGCGCACTCGTTGCGGGTTTTGAACGGCATGATGGCTCTACGGGTGAGTTCTTGTGTATCGTTGTATTTGTCCTTTGTCAACAACATGTTTGAAGTGTCGTATTGGTGCCACATAGATGTAGCAAAAGGTTAGAATCCACCCTCGTGAGGCTCGACAGCAGGCACGAGTCAGGGCAGCCCTCAAGATTGTTAGTACTAAAAAGCCTCAAAAGGTCGATAGGGCAGGGAGGTCTCGTTCGGACCTGCACTCCTCAGTACGCCAGGGCGATTTTTAGCGCAAAATCGATCGAGGGGGTAGCGAGGTCGGGAACAAGGGGAGAGGGAGGGAACTGCCCTGCGTTATCTTCCGATTCCGAATCCTTCAGTTTCCGGATCCTTTCCCGTCCAACCTTGGACACAATGGGAAACGCCGGAAAAGGACCGGAGACAAGGCCTCCACAGCGAATCAAACGGGAAGAACCCTTGTCCTTATGAGAAACAGTCTGGAAACCGGAACAGAACAGAGGACCCGGCTGCTGGTGGGGTTGAAGCACACTGCTGTGAGAGGAATGCGTGAGTTGCTCAGGGCATATCGGATTTATCGTAGCTTCGTCGAACGGCAGCTTCCGGATTCACATCCAGATCCCGTCTTTTGAAGCCAGTGGACTTCAAACACTCGGGACGTGTCTCTCTTTAGGTCCTCACACGACGCCGCCTAGACGCACCGAAAGGTGCTCAAACTAGTTTGCTAGGAAGTAGGGATGGACCTGATTGCACTGTTTGTCTCCGGTGCGCGCTACACGTCCGGTGTCTGAAGAGCCTGAAAACCCACCCAGATGATTCAACGCACTTCATTTCTCCCTCATGAGTTGTCCCTGCGGCCTACGAGTACCTGAAGTAGAGAGAGACGAGTTAGAGTGCAGGGACCATCTCTCCAGGGGAGTTTCCAGTCTCCTCACTCACTTCGTGCTGCTACGGCGGGCGTAAGTCGCTCCGGAGGTGCGCTGCAGGTTGCGGCTCTGCTACTCTGCTGCAGCGGCGCGCCGGAGTTGGCGCTGCAGCCGGCACTATGGCCGGCTGAGCTCGTCTCGCGGGGGATCGCCGCCTTGGGTAGTAGTGAGGAAGCTGAACCGCCCGAGGAGGGACCTTGATCACAAATCATTCGCTAATTTTCCACCTGCAACCACGTCCAGGTTTTTGGGCTACAGGGTGGTGCGGCCAACAAAAAAATCCAGTTCCCTTTCGCCGCTGCTGAACAGCAGCGCTCGCTTGCCTTCACGGCACTTGCACCTTACACAGAACTCAATGCTGCCCTCTTCTCGCGACTGCGCGGCCTACGGCGGCGGCTAACACCTTGTTGTAGAACTGGCGCATCGAACCAGCTCATTGATGCTGCCCTCTTCTCGCGACTGCGCGGCCTACGGCGGCTGTTGTAGAATTGGCGCATCGAACCAGCTCATTGATGCTGCCCTCTTCTCGCGACTGCGCGGCCTACGGCGGCGGCTAACACCTTGTTGTAGAACTGGCGCATCGAACCAGCTCATTGATGCTGCCCTCTTCTCGCGACTGCGCGGCCTACGGCGGCTGTTGTAGAATTGGCGCATCGAACCAGCTCATTGATGCTGCCCTCTTCTCGCGACTGCGCGGCCTACGGCGGCGGCTAACACCTTGTTGTAGAACTGGCGCATCGAACCAGCTCATTGATGCTGCCCTCTTCTCGCGACTGCGCGGCCTACGGCGGCGGCTAACACCTTGTTGTAGAACTGGCGCATCGAACCAGCTCATTGATGCTGCCCTCTTCTCGCGACTGCGCGGCCTACGGCGGCGGCTAACACCTTGTTGTAGAACTGGCGCATCGAACCAGCTCATTGATGCTGCTCTCCGCAGCGGTGCACGGGGCTCAATGCTGTGAATCGCCTTCTTTGGACCGGCGGCCAGAACGAGGGGGGAGTTGCGCTCCCAGGTTTCACCCGGTCTGTCATTTGCCCGTTTCGGCTTAGTCCAGCTCAACATTATTCCAATTGCGGTATCCCGCATTCGAACCAGGTGGAGCCCCCACGAGTGAGCGCTCATCAGATCCCACAAAGGGTGTCGGTTGGAGGCATTGGGGAAATCGCTTCCTCGACCTATTCTCAAACTTTAAATGGGCGTGAGCAGAGGGGTTACTTCATTGAACCCTGACGTAGAATCCTGGTTCTAAGTGGGCCACTTCTGGTAAGCAGGACTGGCGACGCGGGATGAACCGAGAGCTGACTTAAGGTGTCCGAGTGATCGCTCATCAGATCCCACAAAGGGTGTCGGTTCATCTTGACAGCAGGACGGTGGCCATGGAAGTCGGCATCCGATAATGAGTGTGTAACAACTCACCTGCCGAATGCACCGGTCCCGAAAATGGATGGTGCTCAAGCGATCCACTCATAGTTGGCCGCGTACTGGTACCCCGAAGCCAGGCGTGCGTAGGAATGCGTGGTCCACCCCCACGCACATATACACTTTCTCCGGTAGCTCCGGGTTCGGCCAACTTCCGCGGCCTTCTTAAAAAAGGTGTGTCTTTGCACTTCTGCTTCTGACGACACAAGGTAAAAGGTTCAGTTTTCCGGCGGCGCCGAAACTGCGTAGTGTTCCAGTTTGCCATCAGCATCCGGTTAACCTACGCACTTCAAGCCACGGTCACGACATCGATGTCTTCATCGGAAAGCTGCGGACAGAGAATGGAGAGAACCTGCTTGCACTGGGCCACATGGTCCATGACTGTGTGTTTGTGGGTTTTCGTTCCTCAGCAAAATACTCGAGGGGCTGCCTTGTGCTTACTTCGAAGGAGGCTAGAGCGGGAGAAAACAATACAACTACAAAGTGGGTCTTTTTTGTTGAACGCTTACGCCCGCCACTCAACCCAGATTCACCTGTGTTTCGTGTGGGCTACAGCACATTTACCTCCTTTGATCTTTTGCAGCTGGCAGCCTCCTCAAGTATTTCCTACAAAGCAGATGCTTATACAAAAAAGAAATGTGAAAACGGGTTTTTGCCTAGAGGCTTTTCGTGTTATTCTGCAGATGCTTTGGGCTATCTTTGTGTCTATGCTTTCAGTTGTCTTCTTAACCATGGTTAAGTGCGCAAATGGTGTCAGCCGAAGCTGGTAAAGCTTCGGCGCCGCCCACGTTATGTTTGTTTAGCAGCGGCTGCCAAACATCCCGTGACACCGCGCGAGGTGGTAGAACGCTCGTTTATTTTCTTTTCGATTGCTTTTGATGGGGGAAATAATAAGGAAGGTGTGACTGATCCTGTTGGTTCGGGCTAGCTTCAGGAGTGCTACCTTTTACCGGGATGTTACTAGTCGGAGAAGCCAGCCACCCCGAATTCTCCTGGTGTCGATTCGAGGTAGTCATACTCATCTAGCCATGCGTCTGGCTCCTATTCCTCAGTAAACCGCAAGAACTGGTTTGCTGGCGAGTGAGCTGGATCCTTTGCTGCAGAGTTAGAATGGTGCCTCCATTCGGTGGATAATGCAGGGTGCGAGCTGGTCCTTCGTTGTGTTTTGCGAACCGTCCAATCAACTCTAAGGGCAACCTGGCCCCTGCTCTACCGCCTTGAAATAGGGTGGCTTGTGGCCTGTGACCTCTGCAGCCGCTGTAGTTCTTACAAAGCAGGTGCTTATACAAAGAAAACGACGTACCCTTCGAAGGTTTGTGAGCGATGGCGGCCTTGGTGACGCCCGCGAGGGACAACCCGGAGAGCAGCGCCTTGTTGCAGGCAGCGACCGCCGGGTTGACGGTCGGGTTGTGGGCCACGGACTCGACGAAGACCCCCGTCGCCACCGCTCCCCCGCCCGCCAGCAGCGACACGGCCGCCGGCGAATCGACCCAAGAGCTGTGCGAGAGCTGCACGCACGCGTCGTAGGCGGCTCTCGCGAGGACGCAGCCGGTGGCTGCCTGCGAAGCGGCGGCACGGGCCGGGACCTTGCCTATGTAAGGCTGTCCTACCGTCTCGGGTGTGAACGCCTCTGGCAGGAGGGTAGCCAGCGGGATGCTGGGCATGCCTTCGACGACGACCGTCATGCCCTTCGAGCCCGTCTCGACCAGGAACTGGCGGCAAAGGCCGCAAGGCGCCGCGCTGACGGCCAGCTTCTCGTAGGGGGGCAGTGCTCCGTCTGAGATGGCGCTGTGGACCGCGCTCTGCTCGCCGTGCATCGAAATCCGCAGGTCGTTGAGCTCGAGGTTGATGCCTAGGTACGCGCAGCGGCTCCCCGACGCTTTGTCCCTGGCCAGCAGCGCCGCCCCGACGCAGTAAGACGAGATGGGCACGTGGTGCGGCAGCCCCTTCGCCTGCTGCATGGCTGCCAACAGCGCGGCATCCTCGCTTCCGTGTTCAACAACGAGGGCCTCGAATTCCGACGGCGGTATCTTGAACGGCATTCTTCGCAATTTTCCCCTTCCTTTTTCTGCCTACCTTTTTGTTTAGAGTCAAAGTTCGCTTGAAATTCCGGGGGTTTAGGGTCTACCGTTCATGAACGGGTTCTCTTAGAGCAAGAAAAGCAAAGGGCTATATGGTTACGGGTTGTATATTTGGTGCACGCTTTCGTTATGGGTTATGGCTAGCCATGTCCGGGACTGTTTGTGCAATTTTAACCTACATGTGTTCTGGTTCAACCACTGTCAACGTTCTTTTTAGCTGTAACAAATACTGTCTCGAGGAAAGCAGAAATAGGTTGTCGCAGTGAAGTATCAGTGGGCTGGCAGTAGTAATCGATGGCGCAATAATCATCGAGCACAATACAATACGTATAGGCTGCCAGCAATAACAGTGAGACGCTGGGGTCTGTCTGCAATGGCCGCCGTGTATGTCCTTCGAGCCCGTCTCGACCAGGAACTGGCGGCAAAGGCCGCAAAACGCCGCGCTGATGGCCAGCTTCTCGTAGGGGGCAGACGGAGCACAGGGATGGGCGGGCTACTCTTCGGGTGGAGTCGGCACGAGTATTTGGCACTCCTCCAGTAATCCGGTCCCTTGCAAATGCTCGAGTGCTGCCTCCGGGGTGCCCGAATAGCAGTCTCCACAGTTGTTCGTGCCTCGGGACCCACGTTGGTTGGCCATCTTCCCGCTGCAGCGGGGAGGCTACTTCCCACATCAGGTCACTTCTTTCCTGTGTCCCCTCGTGCCTGCATCCCATGATGAGGTGTGAGACTGGGCGTTCCGGTTCAACTCCGCAGTGCGGACACGGTCTGTTCGAACTCCGTTCGGCCGCCTCCAACGTGTCGTAGTCTTCCCGACACCAGTTGCGAAGGAGGCGGTGTTGGCCCGTGCGGTTCTGCCTGATTTCGCGCTCGGCTCTCCTCGTGAGGTGATCGATTATTGGGAGTTTCCTCCCGTTGACGATCTGAGCGTGTGCGGAGAAACTTTCGCTCAATTCCGTCCAACCAGGATTTCGACTACACGTTTACAGTGCTTCTTTTTGCACCAGGGCTTATGGTGGCGTAGACTTTTGAAGAGTGGTTTGCCCACGCTTCGTCCGTCGCTGTGGCAGTAGGGACATCTCTCTCGTTTCTGGGTGGTGCTTCGCAGCGTTGTTTCTGCTTGTGACTTAGTTCTGGGTGGTTTCTTCTTGCAGTAACGTAGGTGCGTCCGGAATCCTTGTTTTCCCTTCAGTTTGAGGCCGGTTGTTGTTGTGCGTGTGTGGCAGTAGGGACATCGTAAGTCGTCTTCACAGCTGGTCTCTGTTTCCGCGGTGGTCCTGGAGGTCTGTGACGTGCCTGGTGTTGTGGGTGTTCGTGTGGGGGGTGTGCTGTCGTGTCGTTGTGTGGGTGTGTCGGTAGATGTCTCGTCTCCGCGCATGGCTCTAAGTATGCTTTGAGTCGAGTCCAGCTCTTGTGTTGTGGTTCTGGGCGTGGCAGGCTTTGGGGGTTCATAGTGGTTGTGGTTTGATGCGTCAATGGGTGGCGGGACATCCGTTTGTGGGTAGTCTTTGAGCTGGTAGACGTAGTTTTGCGTCGAAGTGGAGTGCGTCTGTAGTCCGTCGAAGCAAGTCCATCGTTGGTTAGCGTCGATATCGTTGAGGGCGTGGATGACGTAGTGCCCTGCGTTGTTGTGGCCGGAGTGTGCTGCTACGGCTCTGCGAGCGAGTGGTGTGTTTTGTCCTGGAAGCGTGATAGAGTGGTCGGCGCGTATAGCGGTACGGTTCATCGCTTCGTGTCTGGCTCTTTGAAGCTGGATCAACAGCATTGAATTAATGCGGTGAAATGTTGTTGTTGTGAGGGTGGTATCGGTGATTTTGCAGACTTCGCATCTGTAGTCGGCGGCGGGGCCAGGTTTGATGTGATTGTTCAAGCACCGTTGGATCGAGTTGTCGATTGGAGGTAGAAAGGTTATGTCGTGGTTTTGGGGGGGTTGGTTTTGTTGCGGTTGCAGTTTTTACATGTAGTCGTCGTCGTTGTATGTCGTAGACATACAACGAGGTGAGACTGGAGGCAGCAGTTAAAGTTCGGGGAGCAGTAAAGTTCGGGCGAAGCTAAGTTCGGGCAATGCTGGTGAAGCTAAGTTCGAGTGATGCTAAGTTCGGGCGTTGCTAAGTTCGGCTGGTGCTAAGCGCTCAGGGGCCAGGCTGCGCTGGTTCGGGCACGAAGCGAAGTTCGGTCAGGGTGGTAAAGTAGTCCGAGGTCGGTGCTCGTGCCCGGGGGGGGGGACACCCCAGGGATGATAAAATACAACCCCAGTTTCAAAAAATACAAAAAATACAAAAAATACAAAAAATACAAAAAATACAGTATTTTTTGTATTTTTTGGTATTTTATGGATTGCCAGCAGTGGACGATCTTAAACACAGGGGGTGACAAAAACATAGGATAATACAGGGGGTCTTTTGCGCACCTCAAAAGAGGCTCAAATGCGCAAAAAAAAAATATATATATATATAAACTCGTGTCTGGATCTTGTGTCAAGGTGTACTCCAGTACACACATGAACTATGGGTGGGGCATGGGAGGGAGGGCCGGCGGAAGGTTGTGGAGGGTCGAGGGCGGTTGGAGCTGTGCCTCCCGCTGTGCCCGAATACACCCCGCTTTCTAATAACTATTGTCCAATCAGGTTTGAGGCCGTATGTAAGCTCTGCCCACAGTCGCAAACTGGGACCAATCAGAGGTACTTTTTAACAAGAACATCCTCCTCTATTGGAAACAGCATTTGCTTTTGTGTGACATTTCAAAGATTTCCGCGCCTGCGGCGCAGGCATAATTTGCATCTGTCTCTGCGGTAGGTGGTCGGGGCATAGCTAGTTCCCTGTCCCCAAAAAGGTCGAGTGCCTGTCCAAGAGCCTGGACAAGAAATGCCCCTCCAAAAAATAAAATAATTCATCCATAAATTGCATGGCCATAAAATAGAATTCCGCAAATTAAAGGGCCATAAATTGTCAGGGTGTACAAAGCCTTCAGGCCAAAAAACGTCCAGATGCGCAAAACACTCGTTTTTGGCCAAAATCACGTCTCTGTATTATGCACTGGACAAAAAACACCTCACAAAAAACAATCCCCGCTGCGCGCGGCCTTCTGGACACTGTTAGCCTCAGTTACAAAACACTTCCAAGACCCAGAGGAATCCTGATGGAGCCTCTTCATGACGCACTCACGTATCTCTCTGTCTGATAGAGTCATTTCTACCGTCTTCTACACACTGCAAACGATCCAGGAGTTGGGAGTTGGGTCCGAACACACAGCGTAAAGTACAAACATGCCGATTCTTGCTTTCCCCTTTTCATAGCTGGTAGCTTAAATCGAAGGACAAGGCCGATTCTGAGAACCACTTTGCTGGTGCTGCCGGGAGACATTCGGGCGCACATTTCGAAGCACTGCGCGGAACAGAGGATCCTCCACAGTGAAGAAAAGGCTTGCAAAAACATATCTGATGCATTGCTGCATGCTGTCCCTTTCAACTTCAGACATTCCGGGGCATATACCGAGGCGTGTCTGCTCGAACAGAATTGCCATGAGCACCACTTTTCACCACTTGCTACGTCGGACTGACATCCTTCGGGTGGTGTTTTGCCCCAAAATATTCACGCCGCCCAGCTCTTCCTCATCAGCTGGGAAACACTCCAACCCACACGAAACCCGTCCCAGCAGAGAACACCGGGACCCCAAAAAATCCAAAACTCCAAAAAATCCAAAACTCCAAAAATCTCAAAAATCTCAAAAATCCAAAAAATACAAAAAATACAAATTCCGGGTTCAAAAAATACAAAAAAAACAAAAAAAAATACAAGTCCAAAAAATACCATAAAATACAAGGCTTCTCAACCCTGCGGACACCCCCCCCGACCCACCGAGTACGGGAAAAGTTAGGCGCTGTACCCGGGTGGGCGCCCCCGGACCCCCCCCCGCCGCCCCCCGGCGAAGCAAAGTTCGGGCGCAGCTGAGTTCGGGCGAAGCAACGCTCGGGCGAAGCTAAGTTCTGGCGAAGCAAAGTTCGGGCGCTGCAAAGTTCGGGCGATGCTAAATTCTGGTACGGGCGCAGCTGAAGCAAAGTTCGCGCGAAGCTGAGTTCTGGTGAAGCAAAGTTCGGTTCTCGTAGCAAGTTTGGCCTGTGATGGCAAGCTCGGCCGCCCGACTCCGTTTCCCGGGGTGACCCAAATACCGCGAGATACTGAGAAACTCCGCCAAAAACGCAAATTTCGGGCACACTTGACCCCGAAACGCAACAAACCTCGAAAACAATCTTCGACCGGAAAAATGTCAAGGGCGGAATTCGAACCCGGGCCTACCGGCCTGAAGGCCGACGCCCGCTCACTCTGCCACCCGTTTGCATTTTGGCAGGGAAAAAAAAAGCTATCGTTGCACATCCCCCAGCTCCAAAAAAAACAATACCCTTTTGAGTGTAGAGAAAAAATCTGGGGAAACTGGTGTCACATCCTCTAGTCCACCTTGGAAAACGGAAAATCCAAAAAGAAATATGCGTTTTTTCAGGAACCCTGGGGGCCAGCCCCGTGGTGTATGGGTCAAACTGGGTCCAGCAACTGCTGGTGGGGTCTACTGGGGGGGGCTAATTACTATTGAACCGTATAATACAATTGAACCGTATAATACAATTGAACTTTTTTTTCGGGGAATCGGCGCATCCCAACCGTATGATACAATTGAATTAATGTTACTGTACGGCTGACACTTTCGCACTGCCGTTGAGTGTGAGCCGGCCAGTGAGGCGGTTTCAGGGCCGTTTTCGTTTCGGCTTTTTTTGGAACAGTCATGTTAGACCTCCAAAGCGGAGAAGAAATCTTAAAACGAGGGTTTGGTGTGCATTCCGAACCCGGGTCTTCCAAAGGTTTTGAGCATGATCATCATGATGTCGCTGATGCCGTTGCTCGTGCCAAAGTCTTGGAGCTGGCTGTGTGCGGGGATCATGAAGCACAAACATGGCAATGGGCCGGCAATCGCAGTGTGGCGGTGGCTCCGGAGCTGCTGAGCCAGCTCCGGAGTTGAGCTTCGGAGCCAGCCGGAGACACTGCCAATCGTGACCGTGTTATCCCCGGATTTATCGGTGGTGCCCGTCTGCCGCCACCGCTCTCTGTCAAAAAGAGAAAGCAGTAAGTTCGTCGGACTGCGGTCGCCATCCTGTTGGAAACTCTGATACTGAGCAACCGCCCCAGAAAAAGTGAACCTTAGGCCCAAGTTAGGGTACTCTCTTGCCGACCCGGTGCACGAGAAATCAGGGCTCGGAGTCCAAAATGCGGGCTCGAACCTTTCGCTTGTTGTGTGAAGGTTTTCCCTTCAGTTTTTGTACTCACACTGTGTCATTTAGTCCGTCACCAAGAAACATCAGGGGATTAGTTTCCGTTGCAGATTTAGACCGACGGTCTAAATCTGCAAACCGGACTTGGCCGGAAAGAAAAAAAGTTCAAAAAACGGTGTTCAAAGTAAATATAGGGGGGTGTGTGGTGTTTGTAGCAGTGTGCCGAAGGTGCTGGAAGGCTGCTGAGCCTGCCGAACTGGGTCCGCTGCTGAGACCTAGTTCGGCAGGTTGCAGCTGCCACTGTGCTTCATTACCGGGCCAAGGTCCTGTTTGACAGTTGAGTATCCCACACGAGCTAAGAGTTGCCCACACATGATAAAGGGGGGCGGAGTTATTTTTGCCCAAATTTTCCGTCGCGCCTTCGGCGCGATGTTGCTAAAAATAACGCTAAAAAATGTTGTTGTAAGCACGGCGGTGCACACCAAAACCGTGGACCTATTGTCACAGGAATCATAGGAAAATAGGTCCCCAGGTCCACCCCCCTTCAGCTGCCTGACGAGACTGTCTGTTTACGATTTTGACTGTTTGTGGAGCGCGTCCCCATATGGCACCCAACCCTACAGGGAGCCCAGAAGCATTCGCAAACCCCCGAAAAGACCGTGTACATCGGCGAAAACGGCACCGAAACACCGCCCAAAACCACCCCATAGTAACGGTCTAAATCTGCAAACCCCGGAAGCCTTCAAACTAATACCCTGGAAACATACACCCAAAAAAAAATAATACTCTCCTCCTCGCCCGTCTCGCTGCTCCGTACTCGCTGCTCTCGTCCTTGCTGCTGCGTGATGTCAGATTGATGGTGCGTAACAAACGTAGAAAGGTCATGCAGAGATTCTCGTGTGTATGCCACGAACTTCAAGCGAGGGGTAAAATTACGGTGTTCTTCTCGAGAGCGACGGGGTAATAACCTTTGTACAAGTGTTAGTTCTCGTCGGAATAGTATTAATCTTCTAAGATCTTCGATCTTATACGACAAAAAAAATTGCCGCTGCGCGGGGCCTGAGTCATCAGTAATAAAAAAAGCCAAACCCGTTCTTATACAAGACGGGAAGGACGCGATCTGAAACACGGGGGGTCCTCGGTGAAGCGCGCCTGGTGCAGTCAGCCGGGGTCCAGCCCACTGCACCGGGATGGGCACGGTGCAACAGCGAACAGGGGCTTTTCTTCCGCGCAAACTGCGCTTTTTGTGAAGAGCTCCCAGCCGAACCCCCGTTTTTACATTTCTTCGAGACAAAAAGTGCCCATGGGTACCAGGGAAAGCCTGCTACACGGAAGCCAAGCTTCACGTGCTCGGCGGTACTGCAGAGCCACGGGCCTACGGGTCAAGTGGCTACCGATTTCCCAAACTAAAGCATCAAGGCGTGGCGCACCTTGAGGCTTGCCGCTTGCGGTGAACACAAGCTCGTCGACGGTCAGCCACAGGGCAGAGCGGACGGGGTTGTGGCACTGTGCTGCCCCGACTCAAGCCTTGCAAGCTGTCACGTTCCTGGACCCGGAGCGGCCTTTTTCTTTTTCTTCTTCTTCTTCTTCGAGACAAAAAGTGCCCAACATAGCTTCCCGACCAGAAAATGGCTATCCCTCACATAGTTTTCAGGTTGTACACGATTTTGAGGGTCACGCTAATACCCTGGCTCCACCGTAACGAAAAATACTCGAGGGGCTGCCTTGTGCTTACTTCGAAGGAGGCTAGAGGGGGAGAAACAATACAACTACAAAATGGGTCTTTTTTGTTGAACGCTTACGCCGCCACTAAACCCAGATTCACCTGTGTTTCGTGTGGGCTACAGCACATTTACCTCCTTTGATCTTTTGCAGCTGGCAGCCTCCTCAAGTATTTCCTACAAAGCAGGTGCTTATACAAAAAAAAAAAAAAAAAACCCCAGGGGGGGGCACCTGGTCTAGTGGTGGGACGACAGATTACCAAACAGCCGGACGACGGTTCGAACCCACAGATGACACTTTCCAGGCGTTGGGAGATGGACTCCCGAAGAAACTCCTCATCCACAGGAAGAAATCGGGTGGCACAAGGAACCCCCGGCCTAGTTCACCGGAACGTACCCAATCGTGAAGGATGCGCAGGCTCCGCCGTAACAAAACAAAAACCAGTAGGAGAAAGTAGAAAAGGGAAACTAGAGTTTTCGTTGACCGCACTACCCTGAGCCCAAATCCTGGACGTGGTTTCAGGTGGCAAATTTGGCAAATGATCATGATCAGAAGGTCCTACTTGGGCGGTTCAGTTTCCTCACACATTGCATTGTGGTGACTCCTCTTCGATCGTACCGTGTCGTGCTTCAGGCGTTTGCACTCGTTTGCATCATCGTCTTCGCGCGGTCGTTTTGCGAACCTTCTCTTCCTTGCCTTGCCGGTTTGCATGCTTCTGCGACACCTGCCTTCGCTTTCACGGGCGGCGCTGGGCACTTCTTCTTCCGTCGGGGTTGTGTACATATCAGAGAAAAGGACTGGACAAAAGCGGAAGACTCTAAGCACAGTTCTAAGGCCAGGACACGGGGGGGAAGAGATGTGAAAACGGGTTTTTGCCCAGAGGCTTTTCGTGTTATTCTGCAGATACTTTGAGCTATCTTTGTGTCTATGCTTTCAGTCGTCTTCTTAACCATGGTTAAGTGCGCAAATGGTGTCAGCCGAAGCTGGTAAAGCTTCGGCGCCGCCCACGTTATGTTTGTTTAGTTAAGTACATGAACCACATGGATTAGCATGCACTGTGCGGCTGCCAAGCATCCCGTGATACCGCGCAAGGTGGTAAAACGCTCTTTTGTTTTATTTTCGATTGCTTTTGATGGAGCGAGAAACAGGGATGCTCCTCTTTCCCTTTTAGCACCAACGGGCGGTCGCTTTGCGCCCTACCACTACGATTGCCTGTGGTAGGCTACGATAGCTGAGGCTAGAGTACAGAATGTCTGTAGCGATGGCCTGCGTTGGTCACTGGGTGACTACCTCTTCGATCGTGCCATGTCGTGCTTCAGGCGTTTGCACTCATTCGAATTATCATCTTTGCGCGGTCGCTTTGCGTCCTTCTACTATGCCTGCCTGAGGTAGGCTACAATAGTTGAGGTTGTATCGGTAGCGATGGCCTGCATTAGTCACAAGGTGACTCCTCTTCGATCGTACCGTGTCGTACTCCAGGCGTTTGCACTCGTTTGCATCATCGTCTTCGCGCGGTCGCTTTGCGTCCTTCTACTATGCCTGCCTGAGGTAGGTTACAATAGTTGAGGTGGGACCCGAAAGATGGTGAACTATGCCTGGATAGGACGAAGCCGGGGGAAACCCTGGTGGAGGTCCGTTGCGGTGTTGACGTGCAAATCGCTCGTCAAAGCTGGGTATAGGGGCGAAAGACCCATCGAACCATCTAGTAGCTGGTTCACTCCGAAGTTTCCCTCAGGATAGCTAGAACCAAAACAGGAGTTACGCCAGGTAAAGCGAATGATTGGACAAGGTGACTACCTCTTCGATCGTACCGTGTCGTGCTCCAGGCGTTTGCACTCGTTTGCATCATCGTCTTCGCGCGGTCACTCTGCGAACCTCCTCGTCCTTGCCTTGCCGGTTTGCATGCTTCCGCGACACCTGCCTTCGCTTTCACGGGCGGCGCTGGGCACTTCTTCTTCCGTTGGGGGGTCGTCACCTCTCGCCTTCGCTTTGCCGGCGCCAATGCATTCTTTGCTGGTGACGGTGTCCTTGTCGGCGCCGGGGCCGGCGCTCGCAAGTTCAGCCCCAAGTTTTGTGTGTGCGTATGTGCTATCACCTGTTTGGTATTTTCCACAGTACGCTGCCAACCGTCACTTTTTGATGATGACAGCCGCGGTTGTTACCATGAAAAAGAGACCAAGTTCGCTCTGGACAGTTTGGATTAGAACGCAAAGAATCTGTGGCGATGATCTGCATCGCCGGCGTCGCGGTTATCCGATCGCACGTGATGTGTCATGCTTTCGCCTCTTTAGCTCGTCTTGGTCGTCACGCTCAGGCGCGCGCTTCGGTGCTTCGCTTCTCCTTCGACTGCTCGCCCAGCTTCATCGGTTGCGCGTCGATTTCTGCTCCTTCTCTCTCTCTGGACAGAGCTCGGCTTCCGCACACACTGGGCAGGTTTCTGGCGTTTTCCGAGGTTGAATGATCCGTGTTTTAAAGTCGCCGGTTTGCGTCTTGGGGCCCGTGAGGCTTGGTCGTCGCGCTCAGGCGCGCGCTTCGGTGCTTCGCTTCTCCTTCGACTGCTCGCCCAGCTTCATCGGTTGCGCGTCGATTTCTGCTCCTTCTCTTCCCTCTCTGGACAGAGCTCGGCTTCCGCACACACTGGGCAGGTTTCTGGCGTTTTCCGAGGTTGAATGATCCGTGTTTCAAAGTCTCCGGTTTGCGTCTTGGGGAGCGGTGTGTAGCTATTGGCTGCTGACAGCATACCACACGCCGTTCACATGTACTCGTAGGGCTACGCTGCTAGTGGTTGGCTAGTGGATGGTGCTAGTGGATGATGCATAGCATACCACACGCCGTTCACATGTACCCGTAGGGCTACGCTGCTAGTGGTTGGCTAGTGGATGGTGCTGGTGGGTGATGCATAGCACCACATATCCATCCTTTGCCACAGCACGGGACTCCAAAATGCACTGAAGATCCCTCTGTGTTTTCCCCCGCCGCGACGAGCGAGCCATCCTCGCACTCTTTCAACTTTGGCTGGCCAAGGTTGGGACTAATGTGACAAATTTCTTCCGCAAATCATCGGGCACGTTCGGTAAGGCGAGCCGCGGCACGGCATCGCCGCCAGCAATACGCTCGTCTACGTCTTTAAGATACAACTCGTACCACGAGGGCTGTGTGAATTGTGTTCATTTTTCGGACAACTCTTGCAGTTTACGAAGGGAATTGGCACAGCGGATTGTTCAACTTGCTTGATAACAAATCATCAGCAGGCCGCAGTTAGTGACAAAGGATAAGGGGTCTCCCCGACAGATTTCTCTGTATAACCCCCACGCAAAAATAAACGTATATTTTTTTCGCGATACAAAATAAATTTCGTTTATTTTTTTTTTTTTTTCACCTGAAAATGGCTGGCGGCACAAAATAAATGCTGCCACACGAAATAAATTCCAAAAATAAACTCGTTTATTTTTCCGGCCTGTGTAAACACAACGGAATCCTGCCAAAAATAAACGAAATTTATCGTCACGCTCCGCAAGCCATTTCCACCAGAGGGAATTTGTTTTTCCCAATAAAACAATTTTTGAAGGCGATCGTCTTGGTGGGCGTTGACACGCCCAAACCATTCCTTTCATCCCGTTCGCAAGTTCGTTAGTTGTTAGGTTGAATTGGCTTCACGCTTTCCCTTTTATGGCGTACGTGTTGTGCCTACACTAAAGTTCGCTTGAAATTCCGGGGGTTTAGGGTCTCCGTGTGATCGTTGATGAATGGGTTCTCTTAGAGCAAGAAAGGGCTATGTGGCTACGGGTTGTATATTTAGTGCACGCTTTCGTTTTGGGTTTTGGCTAGCCATGTCCGGGACTGTTGGTGACTGACACCAAGTACATTCCTTCGTGGAGTGTAGTCTTGGGCCCCACGTTCTACAAGTTGAGCAGTGTGAACTTGAAATGCAGGTACCACAGGGGTAAGCTTGCATTTGTCATAGGCTAGGGTTATTTGAATACGTCGTCCGAGGACGATCTCAAAGCGGACGAGGACGAGGACGGTGATAATAGGCTGGTGATAACCAGCTCCATTTTTCGTTTGTTGCGCTTTCGCGCCGGCTGTCCTGCCGAAGCAGTCGCTCGAGGGGGCGATCCTGACATGGACGAGGATGAAGTCGAGGTGGCAGGGCTGGTGATATCCAGCTCCATTCTCGAAATGTTGCGCTTTCGCGCCGCGTTGAGCAGGGGTTGCCTTGTAGCCCGTACCGGTCTGTTGTCCGCGTTTATACGTATTTTCTCGCAGAGTGGTGCTTGGGTTTCGCGACGCTTGCGGTGCTTCACGTGGTGCGGGTTGTTTCCGCCCTCATATAAGGTTTTTTTTTGGGTAGATTTGCAGGGTAAAACTGTTCGTTGCTCGCCACAGTTAAGGCACTCTGGGCACACTGGGTACCCGTGGTTAGTGAGGGTCTTCGTCTGATGGAGTCGTTTTCGGTGCTTCTTTTTGCACCAGGGCTTTTGGTGGCGTAGACTTTTGAAGTGTGGTTTCCCCACGGTTCGTCCGTCGCTGTGGCAGTAATGAGCCGGTCCATCCCCTCTTGATAGACCGTGATAGACCGAAGAATACAGCACCGGGCAATTCGATGCAGCTCTGGGGACTAGGCATAGACCTGATAGACCGCGGTGGACCGCGATTCACTGTGATAAACAGCGGCAGGCACTTCGATACAGTTTCAAGAGATAGGGACGGACCGGCTCGGGCAGTAGGGACATCTCTCTCGTTTCTGGGTGGTGCTTCGCAGCGTTGTTTCTGATTGTGACTGAGTTTCTGGGTGGTTTATTCTTGCAGGAACGAAGGTGCGTCCGTAATCCTTGTTTTCCCTTCAGTTTGAAACCGATGGTTGTTGTACGTGTGTGACAGTGGGGACATCGTAAGTCGTCTCCACTCTCGTTAGATCAAGCGAACAGGTTGAAGGAAGTGCGCACAAAGGCGAAGGTCGGTATTTTAAAGTCTCCGGTTGACCGCAGAGGCTTGGGTACGGAGGGGGTTGAGAAAAGTGAGAGGGGTGCAGCTCGTTTCGGGTGATGTGTCGCTCCGTTGTGAAACCTTGTGAAGTCCCCTAACACGTTTTTAAAGTTATAGTTCGCTTGAGAATCCGGGATTTTAGAGTCTCCGGGTGACCTTCGTCGAATGGGTTCTTTTAAAGCTAATACGTACGAGGTGGGTTTGGGGGGCATGCATGGCTTCTTTCGTGTACACTTTACTCGATTGCTTTGGCAAGTCAGGTTCGAAACAATTTGTGACCGACACCAAGATCTCGCCAGGTTGGGGGAGTGTTCTCGGGCTCTCCACGTCTTACTTTTTGGAGGAGAGGAGAGGGCATCCGGAAAAAGACTGCGGTAGTTTTGTTTGTGCGCACTAGCGGAATTCACCTGCTTTTGGTAAGTTGCATGTAGTACGCTGTCAACTACTAATTCTTAGTACCAACAATGCATTGTTAACACAAAAAAAGACTGCGGTAGTCAGCACTCGGTGTCTGGACAGAAGCCGTACGTGGCCATGACAAGCATACGCCCACCAGTCGTAGTCTTTGGACGAAGGAAGCGACTGCAGGAGAGTGGGCCGGTCAACGTGAGTGCAAAAAGGGGAAGACACATACTGACGACGCGGGGCAATGAGCGGCGGCGGCTACACGATTCTTCGCAGCTTCAACTTCGAGCCGCCTCAGTTGAGCTGGAGACTGGTTTTCAAGCAGCAGCTGGTACTCCTGAACGTTGGTTGTGAGCGGTGCGTTTTGGAGAGGAGCCACAGGACCCAAAAGCAACGTGTCAAACAAAAAAAAAACTCAAAGCCGACTGAGCACACAAGCACATAAGCACATAAGCACACAAGCACACAAGCACACAAGCACATAAGCACACAAGCACATAAGCACACAAGCACATAAGCACACAAGCACACAAGCACACAAGCACACAAGCACACAAGCACACAAGCACACAAGCACATAAGCACACAAGCACACAAGCACACAAGCACACAAGCACACAAGCACACAAGCACACAAGCACACAAGCACACAAGCACACAAGCACACAAGCACACAAGCACACAAGCACACAAGCACACAAGCACACAAGCACACAAGCACACAAGCACACAAGCACACAAGCACAAAAGCACACAAGCACAAGCACACAAGCACACAAGCACACAAACACACAACCACACAAACACACCTTCGCCGTCAGCCCGACAAACCGCTCCTTGAGCAGGCCCAGGACCGACCTGGGGCCGAAGGCTCGCTCGCGCAGCCGCCGCAGCTTCTGGCGGTGCGCGCGGCAGAAGGCCCGCTCGCAGCGCTGGCTCTTCCGCTGCAGGTCCCGGCGCTGCTGCGCCTGCTCCGCCTGCAGGGGGCGCAGCTCGGCGGCGAACCGGGGCAGCAGCGCCTGCCGGAGCGCCCGCATGCAGTCCGAGCGCACGGCGGCCAGTGCTTCGGCGCGGGCTGCCGCAACGAAACGGTGCCGGCTCGCTTCCGAAAACGATGCGCGCAGGCGCACGGTGCGGGATAGCATCCCTCCTTGGGATCGTTAGCTAGTTTATCGGCGGAGAGGGGGAAGAGAGCGACCTGAGTTTGCGTCAAAGGGGAAAGATGGTAAGACGGTAGCCTCGCTCTTTGCCTTCTTTGGTCCTGTTTTCGGAAAACCGACTTTGTAAACTGTTCGGATGTGCACGCCATCTCCTTTCCAGAATTTAAGCCCCGGAGTGAGTTTTTTTTCTGCAGACAACGATGGTTCCACTGCACTCATGCGGGCCATGGATGAAAATGGGCCATGCTACAGTTGTGGTCGTGCGTTGCTCAGGGTAGTCGAAAGCCTGACAAACACACTAGTATACCAAATTTAAACCAGTTGATGTGATCACACTAATGCAACAAATTTACATCAGCTGATGTCGGCCGGTGCTGACGTGAACACTGCGCTCCTTCGGGCCAGTCTTGGAGGCCGCGATTGCGTCGTGAAATAGTTGTGGTCGTGCGTTGCTCACGGTAGTCGAAGGCCTGACAACGCGCAGACGAGCAGTGAAGCGGCCCGCGTCGCAGGTGGCATAGACGGAAGAAGCCCGTGCAGCAGGGGGTGGAGACGAGGTGATGCAAAACGAAGGGAAAGCGCGAAGCGACCAGCCCGGACGGACCATCAAGACGCAAGACCAGGCGACCAAGAGAAGGAGGGGGACGCGACCCAGAGACCCGGGCTAAGTAGCCTGGAACTAGTGTGATGGACCTTTCTTCGGAGGGGCTGCACTCAAAGTTCGACTTGTACGCATCCCCTCGGCTCGTCAATTCTCGTGTCGGGCGGGGGGATGGGCGGGCTACTCTTCGGGTGGAGTCGGCACGAGTACTTGGTACTCCTCCAGTAATCCGGTCCCTTGCAAATACTCGAGTGCTGCCTCCGGGTGCCCGAATAGCAGTCTCCACAGTTGTTCGTGCCTCGGGACCCACGTTGGTTGGCTTGTTGAAGACGTTTGCGCGAATTGTCGCCGGGCTGAAAGCCGGTTCCGCTGAAACGATGCTGCCTCGACAAAAACGTTTGGGACTGCGAAAGTTCTCCGTGGAAAGGCGGGAGTTTAACCTTGCTCGACGTGCCAACATGGCGACTCCAGCAGAGACGGGCACTGCACGTTGGCAGAAAGGGCGAACAACTTCAAATGTTGATGGTCAGCATTTGAAGAAGAAGAAGACATGTCAACTTGCGTCGTTTAAGGTGGAATGCCAGTATATCCCACTCAAAGCAAATTCACGCCCCGGACTCCCACTCCGGATTGCGGGAGTGGTTTTGCGGTCGTTTGTGCGGTCGGCCTCACTCCCTCAATGCGGGAGTGCCACTCCCGTAATGCGGGAGTAGGACCTCCTCAATGCGGGAGTGCCACTTCCGTAATGCGGGAGTAGGACCTCCTCAATGCGGGAGTGCTACTCCCGTAATGCGGGAGTAGGACCTCCTCAATGCGGGAGTGCCACTCCCGTAATGCGGGAGTAGGACCTCCTCAATGCGGGAGTGCCACTCCCGTAATGCGAGAGTAGGACCTCCTGAATGCGGTGAAGAATCCTTGCATTAAACGCACAAAATCTGGTTGAAGTGGGAAGCCACCACGGACGTCAGCAGCCATGTGACACGATGCCAAAACCGCCCCCCTCCCCTTTGCATTTATAAACTACTTTTCGACGTCGTATTTTTTCCCGGGCGTGTACTTTTTTTCCCTCCTCCCTATGTATGTATGTGTAGTTCCCATGCGTGCAAGAAAAGTAGTTATGCGTGTAAGAAAAGTAGCTCTGCGTGTAAGAAAGGTAGCTCTCAAGGATGCAGAAAAGTCAGGTGACAGGCAGTAAAGTAGCGGGCGGGGGTCAATGCGGGAGTGAAAAAGTGCAGGAGTGGCCACTGCCGCACTGAGCGGGTCCCACTCCCTCGTTGAGGGGGTCCCACTCCCTCATTGCGGGGGTCCCACCCCCTCATTGCGGGGGTCCCACCCCCTCATTGCGGGGGTCCCACTCCCTCATTGCGGGGGTCCCACTCCTTCATTGCGGGGGTCCCACTCCTTCATTGAGGGGGTCCCACTCCCTCATTGAGGGGGTCCCACTCCCTCATTGCGGGGGTCCCACTCCCTCATTGAGGGGGTCCCACTCCCTCATTGAGGGGGTCCCACTCCCTCGTTGAGGGGGTCCCACTCCCTCATTGCGGGGGTCCCACTCCCTCATTGAGGGGTCCCACTCCCTCATTGAGGGGTCCCACTCCTTCATTGAGGGGGACCCACTCCCTCAATGAGGGGGTCCCACTCCTTCATTGAGGGGGACCCACTCCCTCATTGAGGGGGTCCCACTCCTTCATTGAGGGGGACCCACTCCCTCATTGAGGGGGACCCACTCCCTCATTGAGGGGGTCCCACTCCCTCATTGAGGGGTCCCACTCCCTCAATGAGGGGGTCCCACTCCCTCATTGAGGGGTCCCACTCCTTCATTGAGGGGGTCCCACTCCCTCATTGAGGGGGTCCCACTCCCTCAATGAGGGGGTCCCACTCCCTCATTGAGGGGGACCCACTCCCTCAATGAGGGGGTCCCACTCCCTCATTGAGGGGTCCCACTCCTTCATTGAGGGGTCCCACTCCTTCATTGAGGGGGACCCACTCCCTCATTGAGGGGTCCCACTCATTCATTGAGGGGGTCCCACTCCCTCATTGAGGGGTCCCACTCCTTCATTGAGGGGGTCCCACTCCCTCATTGAGGGGTCCCACTCCTTCATTGAGGGGGTCCCACTCCTTCATTGAGGGGGACCCACTCCTTCATTGAGGGGGTCCCACTCCTTCATTGAGGGGTCCCACTCCTTCATTGAGGGGGTCCCACTCCCTCATTGAGGGGTCCCACTCCCTCAATGAGGGGGTCCCACTCCTTCATTGAGGGGGACCCACTCCCTCATTGAGGGGTCCCACTCCTTCATTGAGGGGGTCCCACTCCCTCATTGAGGGGTCCCACTCCTTCATTGAGGGGGTCCCACTCCCTCATTGAGGGGTCCCACTCCTTCATTGAGGCCTTCATTGAGGGGGACCCACTCCTTCATTGAGGGGGTCCCACTCCTTCATTGAGGGGTCCCACTCCTTCATTGAGGGGGACCCACTCCCTCATTGAGGGGTCCCACTCCTTCATTGAGGGGGTCCCACTCCCTCATTGAGGGGTCCCACTCCTTCATTGAGGGGGTCATTGAGGGGTCCCACTCCTTCATTGAGGGGGTCCCACTCCTTCATTGAGGGGACCCACTCCTTCATTGAGGGGGTCCCACTCCTTCATTGAGGGGTCCCACTCCTTCATTGAGGGGGTCCCACTCCCTCATTGAGGGGTCCGTCCCACTCCCTCAATGAGGGGGTCCCACTCCTTCATTGAGGGGGACCCACTCCCTCATTGAGGGGGTCCCACTCCCTCATTGAGGGGTCCCACTCCTTCATTGAGGGGGTCCCACTCCCTCATTGAGGGGGTCCCACTCCCTCATTGAGGGGTCCCACTCCTTCATTGAGGGGGTCCCACTCCCTCATTGAGGGGGTCCCACTCCCTCATTGAGGGGGTCCCACTCCTTCATTGAGGGGGTCCCACTCCCTCATTGAGGGGGTCCCACTCCCTCATTGAGGGGGTCCCACTCCCTCATTGAGGGGGTCCCACTCCCTCATTGAGGGGTCCCACTCCCTCATTGAGGGGGTCCCACTCCTTCATGGAAGGGGTCCCACTCCTTCATTGAGGGGGTCCCACTCCCTCATTGAAGGGGTTCCACTCCTTCATTGAGGGGGACCCACTCCCTCATTGAGGGTCCCACCAGGGTGGAACATAAGATCTGGGCCTCTGGGCCAAGGGCCAAGCAGGGTTTTTAAGTTTTTTTTGGGTGGTCACCAGATTCTCTAAGGTGAAATGGTCAGAACCCGCTGGGAAATTGGGGCGAAAAAATTTTTACGAAGCGCGGTTAAGGTCATTCCGGCACTCAAGAAAAGTTTTTTTTGCTGACTTTTTTCCTACAGACCACCTTTGCCGTTAGGTTTTACCGGTAGGTAGGTTTCAGTAAAAATGCAAGCACATGGCCCTACCCGCACGGCTCCGGGTCCGAGCTTCACCCCCCGCCAAACGGTAAGGTAAATCAAGCTGCTTGCATGGGGGGTCCGGGGGGCAGCCCCCCCGGGGCACGGAACGGTACACAACAAACAGGTGGCCTTACTGTGTGACGGTCGAATTTGGCGGTTTGTGACGGTCGAATTTAGCGGTACACGAGCGTTACCTGCCAAATTCGACCGTAAAGTAGCGTGACACGAGCGTTACATGTCGAATTCGACTCTAAAGTAGCGTGCAAATTAGCGCTACACGAGCATTACCTGCCAAATTCGACCGTAAAGTACCGTGACACGAGCGTTACATTTCGAATTCGACTCTAAAGTAGCGTGACACGAGCGTGACATGTCAAATTTGCCGGTACAGTAGCGTTACATGAGCGTGACATCCCAAATATGACTAATTTAGCGCTACACGGGCGTTACCTGCCAAATTCGACACAGTAGCGTTACATCAGCGTGACATCCCAAATATGACTGTAATTTAGCGTTACACGAGCGTTACCTGCCAAATTCGACCGTAAAGTAGCGTGACACGATCGTTACATGTCGAATTCGACTCTAAAGTAGGCCAAATTCGACCGTAAAGTAGCGTGACACGAGCGTGACATGTCAAATTTGCCGGTACAGTAGCGTTACATGAGCGTGACATCCGAAATATGACTGTAATTTAGCGTTACACGAGCGTTACCTGCCAAATTCGACCATAAAGTAGCGTGACACGAGCGTTACATTTCGAATTCGACTCTAAAGTAGCGTGACACGAGCGTGACATGTCAAATTTGACTGTACAGTAGCGTTACATGAGCGTGACATACCAAATATGACTGTAATTTAGCGTTACACGAGCGTTACCTGCCAAATTCGACCGTAAAGTAGCGTGACACGAGCGTTACATGTTGATTTCTCTTCGTTCTTTCTTGCAGTCATTGCACCAAGAAGTATCCCGCAGAATTTACGGCAGGCAGACGCAGTAAGGGCAGACTATTTTTTTTGTATAAGCACCTGCTTTGTAGGAAATGCTTGAGGAGACTGCCAGTTGCGATAGATCAAAGGAGGTAAATGTGCTGTAGCCCACACGAAACACAGGTAACCCTGGGTTTAGTGGCGGGCGTAAGCGTTCAACAATCCGCGTCCTAGCGCGCGGAAAATTTTGGGAAACCGTGGAAAAAAAAATAGTTGAAAAAAAAAATATTTTTTCTTTTTCGCTGTGGGAAGGGCACAACAGGGTGCCATGGGGGGCCTCCAGGTGGTCACTGAAGTCCGCGCTTCGGCTGCGGAAACACCAAACTCCGCTCGTGGGGCCAACAACGACACGTCAGCGGAACGCAGGATTAGAAGCTCGCTGCGAATCTCTAATTTGTTTTGACCCCCTGATCTATCTGTTGCTGCAGCACCACGAAAGTTGTGACGCCGACACAGACCGAGGACAAACCGGAGAACCCGCTCCGCCTGCCGACGCGCCTTCCCGGGTGAGAGAAAGTACAGCCTTCAGCAGTTTCACCTTGACTAAGTGAGTGTTGCATACTGACGCAAAAACAGGGCACAAGCAAAGGGAAGGGACGTGTTTTTTCGCCATCGATGTTGAGATTGGTGCAGTGAAGGATCGACACCTCCTTGAGATCAACGACCTGTCGTTAGATGTTTCAGCAGATCATAAAAGACCGTCACCTCAGACGCCTGCCGAGTATGATGATGATGTGGTGGTCGGCTAGGGCTGATAGCAGGAGTGTGTGGAGAGATGTTTCTCTTGGGATGTCTGTGCAGGCCATGGAGTCCATGCAGTACCGGGAGGTTCGGTACGTTGTGAAGCAAGAGTTCCCGTAGCTCGAACACCTGTCAACGCCTTCGACCTGCTTATGAAAAAGAGCAAAGCCCGCGTGAAGCCGCTGCAAGTGGGTGAAACGAAGTCGTGGGTAGTGTTGTTCAACAGGCTAGTCCAGGACTACCCCGTAGACTTCGACAGGGCCCTCCTGGTCGATGAAAAAGGACATCCGTTCTATCAGGAAGTGGCCAAGACCCTTCTCAAACTTGATGGACTCCCACTTTCTGCGCAGCTGTTGCAGCAGCACGAGGGCACCAACAAGGTGATTGCCCAGCGCCGTACCGCCGACATCCCCCGGTGCACCCTTCAGAACCTGCAAGAACAAGAAAGTAGCCTGAGAAATGTGTTGACCTTGCCGTGGGTCGCAGAGCTAAGGTATTCTCAGCATCCAATGCACGAAACTGCAGGAAGTGAGAGACGTGGTGTGCACCCGTATCGTCACGCGGCAAGCGCAAAACCAACAGCGCAAGCACGCAGTGCGGGAGTCCCATCCAGAAACCCTGTTTGCGACTGGGAGCAGTCCACCGTGAAGGCGGAGGGGTCTTCTTCTTGGGGAGAGCTGGAAGGGAAATTCGTCGAGGCAATTCGAGCCGTTTTCACTGGACACCGTGCCCGGCCTCTCTGACGATCGCCGTGCTCGGTTCAAGCAGATCCAAGGGGTAAGGACGAGTTTCCCCTTCGGTGTCCACAAATACAACGCTGGGGCAAGAGCTTGGTATTCAAGCTGCCACCGAGCGACCGCCGCCTACAGGAGGATGTCGTCAAGGCGTTCAAGTCGTGCATCGGGACGGGGAAAAGGTTCCACACCCGGGCCACGAGGATGAAGTTCGTCGAGGTCTGGAAGTCATCTGGGGTTCCGCGTACCATCCTCAAGACGATGAAAATGTGGAGATGCGAACCCCCTGCGCACACCTACCGAAAGCCACCTGGCTGAACTCCTCACAACTGATTTCACCCCCGAGGAGTTCAGTGAGGTTGCATTCCGAATCTCGACAAAAGACGCGCTTTCGTCGTCGTAATACGACGGCTGGGCCGCGTTCTTGAGGAGTGCGGTACTGTCGTGGACGAGAGGCGTCATGGAGAAGTTTCACGCCTCACGTTTGAGGCCCCCGCAAGCATCCGGCTTCTCATGGAAGAAGTGCAGAAGCGGCTTCCGGCCGATGCCCACGTCCCGTCCGAAACGTGGGTACGATACCAATTCTGGCCGAGTACGTCGAACAGCACGGTTGCTGCCAGGCACACAAAACGGTTCCCGATGGTATTCGCGAGCAGTCGCGTACACAGCGCAAGGCCCACGACTAGACGCCCACTACTGTCGGTGGCAGCAGCTCTACGCTGAAGGATCACCTAGTCCCTCCGTACAACCAAAACCTGAGCACAAGCAGACGACGGTTATTTCCCAGTGCAAAAAGTCGCCGAAGAAGCAAAGTGAGGGGCGCGTACCCCTCCGGCCCCCCACCCCCCGACCGCTTGCCACCAAGACCACCCCCCTCCACACAGGAACCCACAGGCCAGGTGACTTGCCAAACTATTTTTTAAAAAAAAACTATTTTTTTTTGCGCGCGCGCGCGGAAAATTTTCAGGGGTCGGGGGACGCGGATCAAAAAAAAAAAAAATAGTCTGCCCTAAGCAGAATTTCCGCATTGAGGGAGTGCCACTCCCGCATTGAGGGAGTGGAACTTCACGGAACGCGCACGAAGAAAGTTGAAGTATGGCTGAAGATAAAGTGGTGTCACCTGAGGGGGTAATCTCAGGGCCGCCCACGTGAGAAAATCTGAGACGAAAGTGGCCGTCGGTTGCTGCTTTATTGGAAACAAATCTTCGGACTGCGTTAAAAACCCAGTTTCACTGGAGTGCCCGTTCCCGGCGAGCTACGTGGGAACGAACCTGTAAGAGTGCCAACGCTACTCTTTCTATAACGTACATATAAAAGGTGTCACGGGATAAGCCGGCAGCCGCTGCTTAACGGAGCGGGCATCATGCCTGCCGCACGCATGGCAGAGGAACCTGCCAAGAGTGCAAAAGGCTCCCTACGCTGACGCAGAGGCGACCGGCGGCATGTTGCAGCCGCGGCCACCACCAGTCCAACAAGCCGAACGTCCAGTCAACCCCCGGACGCAACAAGAAGAAGAGGCCCTCCTCACCCACCCAGGTGGGTGTACAACGGGAAACGCCATTAGGAAAGCGAGCGGCGCGAGCGGCGCGAGCGCCGCTCGCGGCAACGAAAAAGGAGACGGCGGCAACCGGACGGGCGACCAAGAGGCCACCACCAACGCCAGGAACCAGCGAACGACCAGCGCTGAAGAAGAGGGTGCTTGGCACCCCGAAGGAAGGCCCGATCGCCGGCCGCAAGCGGAAGAAGACGAAGGCGACCACCCCCGAGTCAGGGGTGCATCGAAGGAAGAAGAAGGTTCCGAGGGCAAGCAGCTCTCAGAAACGACCGGGGACCACGGGCACGCCAATGCCCTCGAAAGTGAAAAACGGGCACACGTGCCCGCCCTCGTACTCGCCGACTCAGTCTCTGGAATCGCAAGAAAGCCAAACCCCGCTAGCTCCACAAATGCTCGACCTTGACGACGCAATGGCAGGTGACGACGTCATCCGATAACCTGACTTTCAAGGCAGTGCATGTTAATCCGTGTGGTTCATGTACTTAAAAGAACTCAATGCGTAACGGCTTATCACGTGAGCGGCTCTGAGATTACCCCCTCAGGTGACACCACTTTATCTTTAGCCATACTTCAACGTTCTTCCTCCGGTGCCGGATAATCGAAAGCGTGCCGCGAGCTTCGAGCTGCCGTTACTGTTGATGGCTGCAGCTGGATCAAGCTCTGGTTGACGCAGGGAGTCAATCGGCTAAACGAGAAGGCAAGCTCTGAGTAGACAGTGACAAGCGCCAGGGGCAAAGAGCCCAGTTTTGCCATGCCGCTGGCGATAAGTTAGGAGAATTTGAACTGCCTCAGCAGGAAAATACTCGGCGTAGCTGCTTCGACTCCGAATGGAAGGGAGGAAATATAGAGGTAGAGGGGCAAATACAATACAAACACAATCTGATTTGTTCTTCGCTTGCACCACCGTGTGTTGCTTTCTCACTCAGGACTTTGACCTGCTGTGGTCGTGTAGGGGTAGACCCGCATGACCTCCCGTCCGTTCAACGCGTGGTTCGGTAGATACAGCACTTGGGATCCCTTCGGTTCTTTGTCGGGCAGCATCGTCGAGCGTTTCCTTTCAAGCTGGCGCTTATGTAAAACAAAAAGGGGGGGAAAGCGAGGCCTCGCTGCAATTTGATGAACGTGTGCGGATTGAGTCGAAACGGAGATGTTCTGGACCGGAAAAAAATGCTCGCAGGCCCCCGGCAGAGATGGTCAACGTGCAATCCGAGACACTCAGGGCCCAGCATTGTCGTGAAGATAAGTCGCGTCGCGCTGTGTTGAGCCCATTCCTCAGTGAGGACGCCAAAAGCCGTCAGCGGTCCAAATTTGGAAAATGGGCCGGAGACCAAGATTATGCCCTGGCAGAGCCTGGATGCAACAAAAACTGGACGTAGCAATCTGGGTCAATGTAGCCACTGAAGTTTGGTTCCAGACATAATTAGGTAGTGCCGCAGGTCTTGCTTTACCTTCTTTTCTTCATGGAGACCCGCGGTACCAGGTACCAGGGAAGGCCTGCTACACGGAAGCAAAGCTTCACGTGTCCGGCGGTACTGCAGAGCCACGGGCCTACGGGTCAAGTGGCTACCTATTTCCCAAACTAAAGCATCAAGGCATGGCGCACCTTGGGGCTTGGCGCTCGCGCTGAACACAAGCTCGTCGAGATGGTCAGCCGCAGGGCAGAGCGGACGGGGTTGTGGCACTGTGCTGCCTCCGACTCAAGCTTTTTTTGCAAGCTGTGGTTGACCGTCACGTTCCTGGACCAGGAGCGGCCTTTTTATTTTCTTCTTCATGGAGACCCCCCTCCCCGGGCAATCCCGACTGTCCGATCACAGTCGCGAAAGGTTTGTGCCCTATATGAGGTGGTTGCCCAGGCCCCCACGTCGCCACCCGTTTGTTTGTGCGCACTAGCGGAACTCACCTGCTTTGGTAAGTTTCATGTACGCTGCCAACTACTAATTCTCAGTTGTTGCGACTGCTTGTGTGTGCGAAGGACCTGTTTTGTATCTTTACATGGCAGGTTCCAACGCTGCCAACTTTCTTTTTTGTACTGACATGTCCAGCGTGGTATGCTGTTCCAAAAAGAAAAAAAAGAGCGAGCCTTGACGAATTCAGTCCAGACAGCCGGGGTGCAGCCGAATGCCCGAAAGGGAGTGAGATGCTTCCGAAACTTGACCCACGGCGACTGACGGCGTGATGAAAGTGAGGAACGCACGGTGCCCGTGACCCAAAGTAAACGACAGAACGCCAGCGTCTGAGGCTGGACTACACCGTCATCCAATCAACCACCTCGGACGGGTAGTGGAGTGGAAATACTCGACGCAGCTGCTTTGACTCCAAATGGAAGGGAGGAAATATAGGGATAAGAGGGGCAAATACAATACAAACACAATCTGATTTGTTCTTCGCTTACACCGCCGTGTGTTGTTTTCTTCACTCAGGACTTTGACCTGCTGTGGTTGTGTGATTTGTCGTGCAGGGGTAGACCCGCATGACCTCACGTCCGTTCAACACGTGGTTCGGTAGTTACCGCTTTGGATCCCTTCGGTTCTTTGTCTGGCAGCTTTCGTCGAGCATTTCCTTCCAAGCTGGCGCTTATGTAAAAAGAAAAATGGTGACATCTTGATGGGGGGAGGGAGCATGATGAAATTAATCGTCCCTGTGACGGGTGACGACAGCTAGAGGGGAAGGATTGATTTTTCGTAAAGAGGCCGAGTGCCAGTGCACCTGCGAGCGGTTTACGTTAGGTTTGTGGGCTGAGCGGAACTCAAAAAGAGGTCTAGTCACAACTATTCCCTGCGGTATTTGCATACCCGTAACTGGAAGAGACCGGCCCCAGAGAAGTCAGGACAACTTGACAAGTCTTGGACAAGTAGACCGTGCTGCTTCAGGTCAGAAGAAGGCTGTACGGATGGATTTGGGCCCCCATTCGGCCTCAGAGAACGCGGGGTACAGATCAGAAAAAGGGCTGGTGCCACGCCTGCATTTTTAGAGCGAAAGTTCGCTTGAAACTCCGGGGGTTTGAAGTCTCCGGGGTGACCTTCGTCGTTCTGGGAAGATATCCTTTGTGCTCTGAGTGTCGTCAGAGTGGTGACACACGAGGTAAGAGGATCGGGTGGGTACCTTGGTTGTTCGTCATTGGTGGTTTCGACCATTGTCCACATACCTTACTTACGGTAGGCCCTCCTCAGTATGGTGCCGCAGTAGGTGACTGTCTGTCTTCTTTCCTGCCAGTTGCACAGATTACTTGCAAGGCACCATCATTACCGTTCATAGAGCACAGGTCTTGATGCGAGGGGTTTATCCCAGCCTTCTGAATACCAGCAGTACGCTGATGCCCAGCAAACTGGGCCACCTTGCAACCTGAGCTCTGGAACCAGCTACGAGCTTTTTAACAGCAGCAGCATTGATATACGCGATTGGTGCTGGAATTACCGTTCTTTCTCACTGCGAAAGCCCCTGCTTCGTAGGAAGCACTCGAGGAGCCCTAAACGTTTACGACTCACCCTATATAGTAAACGTTGTAGTAAACGCTGGTAAACGTTAGGGTGGGGCGCAACTACTTATATAAGCATTGTAGTTCAAATGTTCAATGAAATTGCAGCTTTTACTGCCGGGCAATTTACTTTTCTGCATCACCGTGAGCTACTTTTCTACACTCCAAGCTTACTTTTCTTACACTCCAAGCTACTTTTCTTACACTCCAAGCTACTTTTCTTACACTCCAAGCAAAACTGGTTTCCAGTGGTAAATAGCCTGTCATACTGACATCTTAAGGGGGAAAAAGCGGGCAATCCACGAAGAATCTTCCTCAGCGAGAGCATTTTTTGCCACACTATGCTCCCCGCCTGCAGACCTGCCGGGCCCGCAAACATGGACCAAATGCGAAGAATGAGTGATAAGTTTGACAATCGGAAGAGAAAACAGGCCAAGTCCACGAGGTTGCTACTTGAAATTGGAAAGCACATCTGTACATCAACCTGGCAAGCAGATTTGCAAAAGCTAGGAGTCAAACCTGCACCTACTACGATGTTGTCGACACAGCGTTGGCGGGCTGTGGCTGGCCGTGTAGCTCACTCGTGGTGCAGAAAAGTAAGTTGCCCCTGGCAGTAAAGCTATCTTCTTACCTCGAGAACGTTGTTTTCTTGCACTCGGGTTTTTCAGATTGCCACTCGAGCCCTACGGGCTCTCGTGGCAATCTGGAAAACCCGAGTGCAAGAAAACAACTTTTCTCTCGGTGAATAAATAGCTATTTATGACCCATTTTCTTGACCATATTTTTTCTCAATTTATAAAATGTCCATCCAAATTCATGTTGTGTTCAAAATCTTGCAAAATTGATGACGACAACACTACAATGTCGACAGGCCAATATTGAAAGTACTAACGATTAATTACCAGCATAATCGGGCCCGCAGCTCAGCCTCGCTGGGCTTCAGCCTGGCACATTCTCGTTCTTTCTGCCGGCTGAGCAGTGAAACACTTGCCCGGGGCTGTTCCCCAGGGTAATGGAACAGAAAAGGTGGCATATGAGGCTTCTGTTCAGAAGCTGAACTGCGTGATGCTGTGAAGGCAAAGCAGCAACCAGCAAAAGCCTTGACCAACAAGTGCTAGCCAAAGTAAACGTAAACGTATACCGTTCATAAACGTTAACGTTTACTCAATTTGGAGTAAACGCGTTTACTAAGCGTTTGCTGCAGTCACTGGCGCGAAGGGGGACGGGATGGTGCGAACAGCCATACTGGCCGAGGGCGTGTGTTGTGTGGTTGCAAGTGTGTTTCTTTTTGATGTCGGAGCTCAGCGATCCGAAACTGAGTGACTCGTGCTGGCGAGAGGTAACCCAACAGGGGCTCGTCAGAGAGAATATGAAACTCCCACCCAGCAAAGCGGCTTGCTGCGGTGAAGAGCCTCACTCGCAGCTCGCCACATTCCGGATATCCGTAGAACACCGGTTCAGGCTTGGGCTCTGCCCTGTTCACTCGCCGTTGCCAGGAGCATCGCTGTTGCTTTCTTTTCCCGCGCTGAGTGATATGCATAAGTTTAGCGCGTAGATCTTCAACAGCTGAGGTCGGTGAGTTTTCAAAATCAATCCGTGCCTTTGAAGTGTGAACCTCACGAGACTCGACGACTTTTGGAAATCGTCAAGAGGGAGTCGCCAGAAGCGAAAATCGAGTGATAGTAGAGGGGGGAAGCGGGAGAGTCTTTCATCGTCGCCGCTACCCACGCTGATAGTTTAGAGAAGATAGAAAGAAGAACGAATCCAAGGGATGATTGTCACGCCTTGCAGTCCGGCCATCGCTGTCGCGCTGGCCTTTCCGAGGGAGAAAGAGAGAGAGAGAGAGAGAGAGAGAGAGAGAGAGAGAGAGAGAGAGAGAGAGAGAGAGAGAGAGAGAGAGAGAGAGAGAGAGAGAGAGAGAGAGAGAGAGAGAGAGAGAGAGAGAGAGAGAGAGAGAGAGAGAGAGAACGCATCTAAACAACAGCTATGGGCCTCCACCGTCAGGTGAATTAGATCCGGGGCGGCACCCTGGGAGGGACAGGGGCAGGGGGCCTCACCCTATCTATGTGCATGAGTTATCGACGCACAGACCTTTTCCGAGAGGGAGGAAGAGAGTGAGAGAGGGAGAGGGGAATTTGGTGCATCTGGAGCCCTGTCGACCTCTTGATGCGCGAGGCACCGGTTTGAAGACGGCAGCGATGCTGATGCGCGTTCTATGAGCGTAGAGGTGCATCGTGACCTATCTTCAAAATTGCAGGAGTCGATGGACTACGCGTTTGTGGTGCGGGAATACTGCGTATCCTCCGTTGGGGACGGATAACACCGTCCCCGGGACTACCGTAAATGGAAATATGTCGGACCGGACAAATCTAGGGACTTTTGGCCAGAATTTCTAATAAATTGGGACCTTCCGCTACTTCCCCGTTTTTTTTTTTTTTTTGCGATAACCAAAACACCTTAGTGAGCATACTTGCTACAGCTAAAAAGGAACGTTGGCAGCGGTTTAACCTGAACGCGTACAGGTCAAATCGCACATACAAAAAAATTGGGCGCTCGTGCCGAAACACATTTAGGGGTTACTAAAATGTCCGTGGACCTGAAGACGTTCGGTGCCCATCCTCATCGCACCTGAAGGATGGGTGAGCCCACAGCGCGCACTTGCTGAATTGTGAGAGACGATCTCCTGAAGACACGGAAAAGAAGAAGGGGTGCGGTCCACGTGTTAGGGAAAGCGTGAACCGCTTGCCGTCGTTCCGACGGAGGTAAACCCGAGTTGATGACTATGTTGCCAAGAACAGGGTTACTTCGATGCATTTAAGCCTCGCGCAGCTTTGTTCCTCGTATCTCACGTCTCTCTGTTTAGCTTAAGCCGCCTGCCAGCCTCGCCGCATGGCGCCAGTGCCTGTGTGATCCGTGCAGAATCGGCAAATTGCTAAGCAACAACATCCCGAACGATATATGGACCGGACAAATCCTGGAGAACTTCTAGCGTTTATTGTGGTTTAGAGGTTCGGTGTTTTAGGGTCTCCGGTTGAGCATTGAGGCTGTGAGGCGGGTGGTATGAGGGTAGTAGGTATGCTTATACACTTTAACTACGGCTAGCCATGTTTGTAAGTGTTGCGACCGACACCAAGAAGAAATTCGCTTTGAATTTAGCCTTGGGCCCCCCACGCGCATGCATGTTGAGCAGGGGTTGCCATGCAGCTCGTATCGGTCTGTAATATGCTTCTTAGAGTTAAAGTTCGCTTGAAATTCCGGGGGTTTAGCGTCTCCGTTTGACCGTTCATGAATGGGTTCTCTTAGAGCAAGAAAGGGCTATAGGGTTACGGGTCGTATATTTAGTGCACGCTTTCGTTATGGGTTATGGCTAGCCATGTCCGGGACTGTTTGCGACCGACACTTTTGGTCGAAGGTTTTGGCAAGAGTTCGGTCGGGAAAATGGGCGAACTTCTTAGTCAGAATTTGGAGCGTGCGAGACAGGCGAAGGAGTGAAGAAGATTTCTTGTCAAATTCTGGCCACGAAACAGGCAACTCGGGACTTTTTTTGGTCCAGTCCAGCATCTTTACGAATACGGGTTCTTTTCAGCCAACGACGCGTCGGTCGTCTTTCCGCGATCGAACAGAAAGCGCTTCAGTCAGATTCCGGCAAAGAACAAGCAAGACTTTTTTGGCATCAATCTCGGCTTGACATCTCTCGGAGAATCTCTGATTCGTCAGATTTTAGACTGTTTCTTGTAGTAAGCGGTCGGTTTTTTGAAGTCTCCGTTTGACTTGTGAGGCGAGGGGGGAAGGGGGGTTTTCCTTTTGTGCTGTTAGAGCAGGGTCTGGGCATTTTCCTCGGTCCAGTCTGGCGATCGAATCTTTTTTCGGCATCAATCTAGGCTTGACACGATACAATCTCTGGTATCGGGGAACCGCTGATTCGTCAGATTTTCCTCGGTCCAGTCTGGCGATCGAACCTTTTTTCGGCATCAATCTAGGCTTGACACGATACAATCTCTGGTATCGGGGAATCGCTGATTCGTCAGATTTTCCTCGGTCCAGTCTGGCGATCGAATCTTTTTTCGGCATCAATCTAGGCTTGACACGATACAATCTCTGGTATCGGGGAATCGCTGATTCGTCAGATTTTCCTCGGTCCAGTCTGGCGATTGAATCTTTTTTCGGCATCAATCTAGGCTTGACACGATACAATCTCTGGTATCGGGGAATCGCTGATTCGCCAGATTTTCCTCGGTCCAGTCTGGCGATCGAACCTTTTTTCGGCATCAATCTAGGCTTGACACGATACAATCTCTGGTATCGGGGAATCGCTGATTCGTCAGATTTTCCTCGGTCCAGTCTGGCGATCGAACACAAAGCGCTTCAGGACAGAGCAGAATCGACCGGGCGGCCCCCCCGGGGGGCCTCGTGGCGGCACCTTCCGCGATGGTGATGACAGGGCACGCAGCGAGCCGCCGCCGCGCCGTGCGCGAAGGTTTCGACGATATTTTGGTCAGGAAAATGGATGAATTTTTTGGTGCAAGACAGGTGAAGACTTTAGTCAGATTCCGGCAAAGAACAAGCAAGACTTTCTTTGGTCCGGTCCAGCAGCTTTACGGATCCGGGGGGTTTCCAGCCGACGACGCGTCGTGTCGTTCCGCGATCGATCGGAAAGCGCCTCAATACGGAGCAGAATCGACCGGGGCGGCCCCCCCGGGGGGCCTCATGGCGGCACCTTCCGCGATGGAGCGCAGGGATGCCGCTTCCTCGGCTCCCGTCTCGTTGACGTACTTCGCGAGCAAGTTGCCGCCGTCCTGCAGCAGGTCGTGCGGGCGGCCGAACGCCGCCACCTTCCCCGCGTCGAGGACCGGGATACTGTCGCAGTCGACGACTGTGTGCAGGCGGTGCGCGATGGTGATGACAGTGCACGCAGCGAACCGCCGCCGCACCGTGCGAAGACTTCGACGAAGTTTAGGTCCGGAAAATCGAACAACCTTTTGGGTCGAAAATGGGTGCGAGACAGGTCAAGGTGAAGGCTTTGGTCAGATTCCGGCAAAGAACAAGACTTTCTTTGGTCCGGTCCGGCATATAAACGAATACGGGGTGGTTATCAGCCGACGCTCGTCGTTCCGCGATAGCGCTTCAGTACGGAGCAGAATCGACCGCCCCCCCGAGGGGCCTCGCGGCGGCACCTTCCGCGATGGAGCGCAGGGATGCCGCTTCCTCGGCTCCCGTCTCGTTGACGTACTTTGCGAGCAAGTTGCCGCCGTCCTGCAGCAGGTCGTGTGGGCGGCCGAACGCCGCCACCTTCCCCGCGTCGAGGACCAGGATCTTGTCGCAGTCGATGACTGTGTGCAGGCGGTGCGCGATGGTGATGACAGTGCACGCTGCGAACCGCTTCCGCACCGTGCGCTGGATGACAGCATCCGTCGCAGGGTCCACGTTGGCTGTTGCTTCGTCCATGACGAGGATTCTGCAGGTTGGTTTGTTCGGATGGAGTACTCGAGGGGCTGTATTGTGGTTTGTGCTTATTTTTAGACTGTTTCAAGTTTTAAGGGATCCGTGTTTTGATGTCTACAATCGACGCGGCCTCGGGAGTTTTCCTTGAATGTGGGTACGTGGTTGGGTAGTTACAGCACTTGCGATCCCTTCGGTTCTTTGTCGTCGAGCATTTCCTTCCAAGCTGGCGCTTACGTAAACCCGTTGACCGCGCTACCCTGAGCCCCAAATCCTGGACGTGGTTTCAGGTGGCGAATTGGCAAATGATCACGATCAGAAGGTCCTGCTTGGGGCGGTTCAGTTTCCCCACTTTCCCCCCGTGTGAGCACATTCACCTCCCTTTGATCTTTCGCAACCGGCAGTCTCCTCAAGCATTTCCTAAAGGGGGGGGTCGAATAATAACACCTGTGTTATTATTCGATTTGTCGAATACCTACCCCCCCCGTGAACATGTCACCCCCCAAAAACCCCTTGAGTATGTCACCCCCCAAGGCCTGAGAGGGGGGGTGACATACTCAAGGTTTTGTCCTGTTGTCCCAGTGGGGGGATGTCGCAGCAAACTTTTTTTTGCACGTTTTGTTTGTTTGTTTTTTTGCGAGTTTTTCGCTTTCACCGCCACCAGAGCATGCACAGCAGCAGACTACAATCGGAGCGGTCATCCTCGCCTCTTTGGTTGTTTGCACGACCGCCAAAGTGACACGTGGTCTTGAAGCAGCCAACAACGTTGTAAATGGGAGGTTTCGCGGGATTCAAAACTTGGGCAACAGCGGTTACTTGGGGCCATCCTACAGTTCCTTCGATGCACAACATGGTCAACCGCATTGCGTCGGTTGCGAGTGACGCTTGCAACGACCTCACGACTATTTTTCAGCAAGACGTCGAAACAGGAACACTGTCTGCCATATTGTCCCGAATCCGCAAGTGTATGCCTGAGAAGTCTCAAGGAAACGCCCAGCAGGATGCATCGGAACTTCTTGAGAGTGGATTGTTCGGCTTGTTCCCGGTGGCTGCAACTGATGGAACGGCCTACATTCAGACCTCGCAATGTTATCATTCTCCGAAGTGAGGCGACCGGAAACTCCTCGGAGAGATGGTCCCTGCACTCCAACTCGTCTCTCTCTCTCTCATTCTGCCAACACACTGGTCTGCTTTGCGCAACGGTTCAATCATCACTCTCTTCACGTTCGTGCCTGGTCTGCTTCGTACGCGTCCAATCGTCAATGTGGCACATTGGTTCTGCATGCGGCAGTCGTTCGAGCTTGTCGCTCATCTCCCTGCCGGCAGGGGGTCCTGAGGAACTGGGGTTGGAAGTCGGGTGGGTCTTTCAGCTGGTACCTTGCCATGGGCCCAGCGTTCTGCCTCTGGTCGGTCGTGTCCTAGAAGGGCTGCTAAGGTTCCCCCCAGCCGAGGCTCAGATGACCTCTGCAAACCCTTAAGTATGTCACCCCCCTTGAGTATATCACCCCCCAGCGGATTTTTGCACAAAAGGGAGTGACATGTTCACGGGGGGGGAAAATCTTGGTTTAATGTTTAGGCAGAGCACTGCCTCTCATGCATGGTTGATGCTAGCATCAAGTCTTCTTCGAGGAAGATGTCGTCTAGGAAAGGGATGCAAAATAGAAAATAGAAAGTTGTAAAGAGGGGAGTGTACGGCTCCCAAAGTGGGGAATGAAACCTTGAGGGACTAGCCCCCTGTGTTTTTTTTCCACCGCGCACCTCGTTCTTCGTCTCATGTTTCGCTCTTGAATGCAGACCAATCCAAAGTCAGAGCTCATCAGTGGGCCCTTTGGATGGGGATTTTCAGTCCTGTTCTGGTGCGAGCACAACTTGGTTTCATGGGATTTCCTTCCTTCATTCGTTTTTTAAAAAAAGGGGTTTTGGATGGGATTGTGGCTCGTAACCAACCGCCACGGGGCACTACTTTCAAGGGTTGAAAGTGTTTAATCTCTCTCCAGGGAAACGATGTAGCCGTTTGTTGTGAACTTGACAGCACATTCTTCCCATGAGAGAAGGGACACTTGCTGGTCGTCGTAACACACCCAGTCGTCGTTTTCTCGCAGCACGGTGTAGTAGTGTCCAGCTTGCACTTTCCCTGTGTGGACGATGAAGCCAGTTACTCTGTAAGTGTCTTCCCCGATCGTGATGGCTGGTTGAATGGGCGTGCGGACTTTTAGCTTTATTTCTTCGCCTGTTCTCTTCGACCGTTGGGCTCGCTTAAGAGCCACATCCATCACACTTGGGAAAACGTAGAGCTCTTTTGTGGAGCCCTCCGTTCTTCGGTGGCATGTATCGCAGTCGACGTCGGGGATACGGGTTGCCTTCTTGTTCTTCACTTTCCGTACAAGAACTTCGAGTGGTTCGGTGTAGGCTTTTTCTCTGTTCTTCAGCTCAACAAGGAGGAATGGCTCCAGTGCTGGTGCCGCTGTGTTGGATCCTCCGCATTCGAAGCAGGTCGTCAGACGGGTGTACGTCACCGTCGTCGGATCGTCGTCGTCACCCCTTACGCAACTTCTGATCCACGTCAGGAGTTCGTGAGCATCCCGGTGCTGGGAGTCATCGTCTGTCGTGTCAAACACGAGACTTCGGATTGTGGCCATCGAGCTGTGAATGTCGCGACCAGCGTCAAAGTCCGTAAAGAGTTTACGAACTATAAGCTGCTCTTCATTCGGGTGTTGGATGGCTGCAAGCTGTGTCCGGAAGCTCGGCTTGCGGGCCAGAAACTGAACGCTTGCGGCGAAGAAACAGCTATTCCGAATGTTGTTTATGCCGCGCGCATGTGGGTCCGGCGGATTGGTTGCGAAGGGTGCGGTGGTGGTGAAGCTCTTGGGGTTGTGTGGTGGAACACTTTCGGGAGGGCTCGGTGATTCCGGCGGAGCGGCGGGTTGTTGTGGCGCGCGAATGCCGATGAATCGCTTCTCTACGTTGGTGGGGCGTCCCTCGTCGTATGCCTTTCCGACATAGTGGTAGAAACGCGACAAGACCCGGGCATCCAGTTCGTACTTTCCGTACGTTTGCGCGACGAAAGTGTCGAACACGTGCCGGAGTTCGCGTCCAGAGAACCCTCGGTTTCGCAGTCTGTAGTACACCTTCATGACTTCGACCTTGAGGTCTGGCATGTTGTTACAGATGCGGGCAGCTCGAACCAGGGCTCCTTTGAAAATGGACGTTCCAGTGTGGCGCGGAACGGTTGACTCGGCATGCGTGTACTTGATCGGGTACCACGGAAACTCTTCGCCCTTGTCGAGGACGGAGAGCCGGATGTAGTCCGTTTTGATATCCCTTGCAGCCCTGATCCGCATTCCCAGAAAGACACCTTTCGACGTTTCTGAGTATTCCATGCCGTAGATCGCCTCCGGTGGGGGTCGAACCCCCCACGTCAGGAAGTCGTCGATGAATCTGACGCTGTCGGCGTGGGCTCTGGCCTCTTCATGGCGTCCTTCCGCGATCAGGCTGTCGATGTACAGCTTCTCACACCAGTAACAATACAGGTTGGCCAGGTCCGGGCTCGCATTGCCGCCCATCGGGATTCCTGTTACTTGTTGGTAACATCTGCCACCGTTCGTCACGAAGGTGTTTCCGACAATGAATTCGACAAGCTCCCGGATTTCTTCCACACTGTACGCCGTCATGTCTGCTGCTTCAGCGTTACTGAACTCAAACCGGTGTTTCGACCGCTGTGCCTTCAAGTCAAACCCTTTTTCCGACTTTGCGTGCTCGAAAGCTTCCAACACAGCAAGCATGACATAGTCAACGATCCGTTGTTGTGGAATCTTTGTGTACATCTCCTTAAAGTCGAACGTTCGTGGCCGTGCGTAGTTCGTCTTAATATGCACGGCTACGCCATCGATCGACTCTACGACGAAGAAGCGACGTATTCCCGTCTTTGCGCGCGACACTTCGTCTTTGCCTTGCGCAGGTGCGAAGCAGGTGCTTGTACAAAAGAAAAAGGGGCAAAAGCCACACCTGTTGTGCCGGAGAAGCGTCCGGGCCAGGCAGAGCAGCTGCCGCTGTCCGACGGAGAAGTTCTTGCCGCCCTCGGACACCCTCTGGTCGAGGCCGCCGCCCGCGGCCGCTATGGCGGGCTCCATTTCGACGGCGCGCAGCGCGCTCCACAGGTCGGCGTCGCCGGCGCACGCGCCGAACGGGTCGAGGTTGTACCGGAGCGTCCCCGTGAACAGGATCGGGTCCTGCGGGATGACCGACAGCGCCGCCCGCAGCTTCGGCAGCGGCACCGCGGCCGTCGGCACGCCGTCGATTAAGATCTCGCCACGCTCAGCCTCGACGAGTCGGAACAGCGCCTGCGGTGGTTGGGGTTGGCCGTATTATTGGGTTGGCTGGATCGAAAACAGCTTTCAAGGGCGGGTGAATAGTCCACCCGTGAACCTCGTACACGGTGCATTTACTAGTCACTTACTACTGATCTTACGAGTCATAAACACTAGTCATCTGACTGTCAGTTGTAAGAATGATTGCCGCAGTAGTCATTCTTACTACTGCAGCACAGGTCGGCGTCGCCGGCGCACGCGCCGAACGGGTCGAGGTACCGGAGCGTCCCTGTGAACAGGATCGGGTCCTGCGGGATGACCGACAGCACCGCCCGCAGCTTCGGCAGTGGCACCGCGGCCGTAGGCACGCCGTCGATCGCGATCTCGCCGCACTCGGCCTCGACGAGTCGGAACAGCGCCTGCGGTGGTTGGGGTTGGCCGTATTATTGGGTTGCTGGATCGAAAACAGCTTTCAAGGGCGGGAACGAAAAGGGTGAGTGGTATCTCTTTACTCCCAATCGTACACGGTGCATTAGTCTGCCATTTACGAGGCACACACTACTGATCCTACAAGTCACAAATCTTACTAGTCATGTTTATATTAGTGGATTGGTCGATCGAAAACAGCTTTCAAGGGCGGAACGAAAAGGATAAGTGATATCTCTTTACTCCCACCCGTGAACCTCGTACACGGTGCACTGGTCATGCCATTTACTAGTCACTTACTACTGATCTTACGAGTCATAAATCTTACTAGTCACCTGACGACTGTCAGTAGTAAGAACGACTACTGCAGTAGTCATTCTTGCTGCTGCTGCCCAGGTCGGCGTCGCCGGCGCACGCGCCGAACGGGTCGAGGTTGTACCGGTGCGTCCCCGTGAACAGGAACGGGTCCTGCGGGATGACCGACATATTTTTGGGAAAAACGCGAAAATAATCGAATATAGGCTAAATATATATAGGCGTACATGTATGCTTAGTACTATAGTATCCACATGAAACACAATGCAACCAACCCCACCTGCATGATGGACGACTTCCCGGCGCCCGTCCGCCCCACGACGCCGACCTTCTCCCCGGCGACCAGACACACGCAAACGCCTGTGCTGTTCGCATAGCAAAATAGCAATTTTCATAAACCCCCCATTCGCTTATAATTTGCATCCAATGACAATTGACACACCGTGTATAATTTGCAATGCGGCTAATTTCGCTACCAAACTCGTAAACCCCCCCGTCGCTTAATAATTACATTTTTCTAATATTTGCATTCTCTTAATACTTACAAAATGCTCCTAATATTTACAAAATCTCTTATTATTTACATTTTCTTAATATTTACATTTTCCATTTTTTATTTTGGCGAGCAACTTTCCTTCCTGGGAGTACCTGCTGCACGAGCTTTCTGCAGTGCTGTGCTCCACGTGGCGGCCGCCAACTTCATCTTTGCAGTATTCTGTTAAACGTGCACGCTTCTTGGCACCATTGTTCTCCCTTCCAGCGTCTCTTTCAGCTGCTGGGTTGCTGGCGGGGTTGGTCATGCTCTGATGTGGTCTCTCCAGGGGGTAAGGGCATCGAACACAAGATGTTTGATATCTCACCAGATAGTGAACTTCCTAAGCCGTCGAAGACACCGGCTGCTTCTTGCTCGGCCCGGACAACGGATAATCTGGCCCGTGATGCCAGTCCCTCGAAGGCGTCTTCACCTTCTCCTGTGCCTTCGTCCGATACGATGGAGCTTGCACACGAGCACTGCAAACACCATCTTCCCGTGATGGCAGGTCAGTCATTTCTTGGGGTTGCTATGGTGAGATTTCGGGTTTTGTAAATATTAAGGGCAGAGTCTCATAATATTTACAAAACCTCATAATAGTTGCAAACAAAAATGTAAATATTAAGCGAGGGGGGGGGTTTACATGATTTACATACCGACGTATTACCGTGTATAATTTAGGAGATTAGATGCAAAAGAAGGGTTTAGTACGAATGATTCAATACTATAGTATACACATGATACACAATGCAACCAATCCTACCTGCATGATGGACGACTTCCCGGCGCCCGTCCGCCCCACGACGCCGACCTTCTCCCCGGCGGCGACCGAGAACGTCAGGGAGTCGAGCACCAGCGGCAGCTCGGCGCTGTACCGCAGGGAGAACCCGCGGACGGCGATCTCTCCCTTGGCCGGCCAGTCCTCCGGGACGTGCACGGGGTCGACGGTGCAGCTCGGCTCCCCCGGGAGGCGCGTGTACGCGCGGATGCGCTCCGCCGCGGTCATCTGATTCTCGGCTTCGGCAGACTGCCGGGTGGCCCACTGGAAGGACCCCGCGAGGAAGGTCGCGTAGGTCAGCGAGAGCGCGGCATCGGCAGGGGACACCGAGTCGCGCGCGACGACGCATGCGATCGCGACCGCCGAGATGAACACCCAGCTCAGCAGGTCGAGCCGGAAGCCCAGCCACCGGTTGCACGCGACGAACAGGAAGAACGCGGAGCTGTGGTCGTTCTGCGCCGCTTGGTACTTCCGCAGGAAGTGGCCCGTCCGCCGGTAGGCGCGGATGGTGTGCAGCCCGGCGATCCCCTCCGAGAACGAGGCGTACAGCGGGGACCTTTGCAGGGCTTCGAGTCGGCGGATCTCACGCGCCGACGCGACGAAGTACCGCCGGAGGAACACGAACGCGGCGGTCAGCGGGGCGATGATGACGAGCACCCACGGGTTGAGCACGGAGACGAGGACGACCCCGCCGAAGCACAGCAGTCCGCACTGGATGGCGTCGATGAGGATCCAGGGGAGCAGCTCGTCGAGCTGGCCCATGTCCTTCGAGAACCGGTTCAAAACGCGGCCGGACGGGTTCGTGTCGAAGAAGCGGACGGGGGACCGGACGACGGACGAGAACATCGACGCGTGCAGCGACGTCCCGGCGGAGATGGCGGCGTTGAAGAAGACGAACGACCGCGCGAAGGACAGCAGCACGCTCGCGCCGAGGAACCCGGCGTAGTACTTGTACCGGAAGGCTTCGTCCTTCTCCTGCCCTTCCTCCTCGCCCGCCCACCGCGAGAGCCAGTAGTCGGTCGTGATGAACATCGCCTGCGCCCCGACGCTGCACACCAGGTACACCACGCACATCAGAATCCCGGCGTGTCGCACGTACGACCAGTACGTCGCCAGCCCGACGGCGCCGACCGACCGGTCTTCCTGCGACAGCGACCCAGCGGCGGGGCCGGCGCCCTTCGCGCCGACGACGGTCGCGGCCAGTTCCACCGCAGGTTCGCCGTTTCTTCCCGTTTCTTCGGCGTCGTCGGCGCACTTCGCCGCGTTGTCGCCGTTTTTTTCGGTTTCCCCGGTGTCGGCCCGGCGGCCGCCGCCGTTGCTGCCGGCGGCGTTCGGTTCGAGGGGAGGTTTGGCGTGGGTTGTCTCGGTGAGGGTGCCGCCGGCGAGCTCGAAGACGCGGTCGCAGCGGGGGAGGAAGTGGTGCTGGTGGGTGATCAGGACGCGGGTGGTGCCGCGGAGGTAGTCGCAGAAGCAGCGGTCGAAGAGCTGCTTCGCGACGATCGAGTCGACAGCCGACAAGGGGTCGTCGAGGAGGAAGAAGCGGCCGCCCTCGTAGCAGGCGCGCGCGAGGGATATCCGGGCGCGCTGCCCGCCGCTGAGCGTGATGCCGCGCTCGCCGATGACGGTCGCATCGCCGTGCTCGAACTGTTCGAAGTCGGTTTGGAGGCAGCACGCGTGCACGACGGCAGCGTACCGCGCCGCGTCGAACGTCCGGCCGAACAGGATGTTGCTCCGCACCGTGTCCGACGAAATCCACACCTCCTGCGACGCGACCGTCGGCGGCTCCGCCACCTGCACTGACCCGGCCGACACCGGCAGCTCCTTCAGGATGACCGACAGCAGCGAGCTCTTCCCTGCGCCGACCGGGCCCGTCACCGCGACGAACTCGCCCTTCGCCACCGTGAAGTTGACGTGCGAGAGCACCGGTAGCTTCGGCCCCGCTGAGGACTCCTTCAGCGGGTCCTTCTTGCCCGTGATCTTGTCCGGGCGCGGGTCCTTTCCGGTTTTGCCGACACCCTTCTTCTTCCTCGCCTCGTCCTCGGCGGCGAACGGCCACGTCGCCGAGACGTTCCGCAGCGAAACGCACGCGTCGAGCGGCGTTGCGGACACCGCCGGGAAGCTGTGGTCCCTGTTGAGGAGGAAGGCCTGGATCCTCCGCACGGACACGAGCGCTTCGGAACCGTTCTTGATCGCCTCCGGGATAAAGATCCCGACGCTCATCCGCAGGACGTTGAGGTACATGATGGCCGGGAAAACGTCGCTGGTCCTCAGCCGGTTGTCCGTCGTGTGGACGTACACCGATATGATGATGAACATCGTCAGGGGCGACATGCTGTACGTCATGCCCTGATTGAAAGCCCGCACGTTGGACGTGGCTCGCAGGTTCGAGGCTTCTCGCTCGCGCTCGGTTAGGACCGCCTTCGAGAACGGCAGCTCCCACGCGTACATCTTGATGAGGCGGATTCCGGTGATGAGCTCGTTCGTGAGCTTCACTCGCTGGTCGGTGATTTTGGTCGTTTTCATGCGGAGCGCGGTGTACACGCGCGACATCAGGAACTGAAGCGGCGCCAGGAGCAAGAGGAAGGCCAAGCCAACAAGACTGCTCGCACCAAACTTGTCGTAAAGCAAATACGTGACGGCGGCTGCGCGGGTTGGGTTGGTGGCGGTGTGTGTAAATGACAGGGCGCAGATCTGAAGCAGGGTTCTTCCGGGCAAACGTTTACAGTCGGGCCAGCGGCTTGTTGAGTAAGTGAAGCGCAGGAGACTATAACAAACTGCCGGAATCGGTTCTGTAACCAGGGGCCCAAGGAGTCTCTGCGAGTGCTTTGAATTCGTTCACTTTTGACCCGTCGTTTGCGATAACGAACTCGACGAGGTTTAAGCAAGAAGTAGGTGCCTCCTGCTCTAGCTACAAGCGGTGTTGCAAAAGGAGGGATACCTGTTTTCATAGGTCCGACCACCAGGAAGAGGAGGAACGGAAGAGCCTGGTCGAAACGCTCCGTGTCGTTGCCGATAAGGTTCACCATATGGCCGGTGGTCGTGGCAGCGAGGTCCTCGTTGTGCAGGTGCAGCAGCTTGTCGTAGATGAGACCGACGCACGCGACACGTATCTTCATGCCCATCAGCTGCCCTCGGAAGAAGACCGGGTGGTGAAGGTAGGCCCGCAGCAGCGCGACACTCGCAAAAGCCAAGGCGTACCCCCATGCAGCAGACGCGTCATAATCCCCCGTCTCATCTGCGTCGGTGAGAACCTCCAGTAGCTTAGACACAAAGAAAGGCTCAAGCAGCCCTGCAGTGTACTCCGCTATCGCCAAGAAAGTCGTTAAGAAGTATTGAAATCCAAACACGGATGTCAGCACCCTCAAAAGAGATGCGGACGCGCCTTTGGCAGCCACTTCCTTCTTCCAAGCAGTGCCCACCAGGTCGCTGAGCACTCTTGCGTCCACGTCGGGGCTTACCGACCAAAGGTCCGTTGTCAGCAGAGGACGTTTGGAACCCAAAGTCATAATCCCGCTGAGGTAGGTGTAAAGTTCACGGACGAGTAAGTTCGCATTTGCGTACGGGTTCTCTTGCTCGCATTTTTGCCGAACGTCGCTTTCAACCTCTGGTGCTGCGCTTGTGGCTGAATAGTCGATGTTCGCGTTCTTCTCTTCGTATCCCATGTGTGCCTTTCGGTCGTCCGTCTGAGAGCACTTCTGTCCCACGTCGTTCTCCACCTTGGTTGCATTGCCCGTGTCTGCATCACCGGGGCTTCCCATCTTCTTGACGTGCCGTTCTTTTTCCCCAATGACAGAGAGTTGGGGTTCGGAGGCTGCTAGGGTTGTTCTATTGTTCAAGTGTGGGCACAAGGTTCGCCAACTGTGCATCAAGGGAGACCTTCATGATGCCCATGATACGTTTAAGTGTTTTCGTGACCAACTTCAGCATGCTGTAAAATCGGTCGCAACAGGTGAGGCTGTTTGTAAAATATATGAGAGGCGGGAGGGGGTTTGGGCAGAAGATGCTAGTAAACTGTGCATTCCGGCCGAAGAATGTGAATTAAAAACGGTACGTAAACTATATACAAGTTCGACTGCTATGTAAATTATATACGAGTTTCAGGTCCTACTCGAATATAATTTACATACCGCCGATGCGACAGCTACAACCTTTCCAGGCCGAATGCACACGGCAGCCTCGCAGGAGGCGATCATCGTAGGGGCCGATGCTTGCGAGCTTTCCGAGCTAGACGACGACGAAGGAGCAGCCGGTCAAACTCAGCAAGCCAGGGAGACTAACCTTGATCCACTGCGGGGGAGTGGGGAGAGAGGGAAGGCTGGGGCGCGGGGAGCTTCATACGAATCCCGAGGAGGACCGACCTACGAGGGCGCGGCGTAGCAGTGGGTGAGCTAGGCTCCGGGTTGGAAAACCGGACCGCCTCCACGCAATACGCGTGTGAGATCGCGCGTGAGCTTCTTTCTGTACAACCTCACCATGTCCTCCGATGCCCAGTCCCGCAGCTCGCAAACCTGCATCACCCCCATCCCCGCCTTCAGCAGCGTGCGGCAATCACCTACCCTGGCGCTGTGCGTCGTGTACGCGAGCCTGCTCCCTGGACTCCTCCCCGCCGACATCCCGTTAATGTCGGCGAAGAGACCCCCCTTGTCGGCACCGTTCCCGATGGCGTCCTACTCGGACGCCAACTCGACCTTTTTTGATTCATTCCACCTATAGGACGCCAACTCGACCTTTTTTGATTCATTCACCCCTCGGACGCCAACTCGACCTTTTTTGATTCACAAATTTTAGGACGCCAACTCGACCTTTTTTGGACCTTTTGAATCAAGACGCCATCCACACCTTACTCCTGTATACTTCACCTGTAGGACGCCAACTCGACCTTTTTGGTCATAGGGGGGGGTCATATAGGGGTCATATAGGGGTCATATAGGGGTCATATGGGGGTCATATAGGGGTCATATAGGGGTCATATGGGGGTCATATGGGGGTCATATGGGGGTCATATAGGGGTCATATGGGGGTCATATAGGGGTCATATGGGGGTCATATGGGGGTCATATAGGGGTCATATGGGGGTCATATAGGGGTCATATAGGGGTCATATGGGGGTCATATAGGGGTCATATAGGGGTCATATGGGGGTCATATGGGGGTCATATGGGGGTCATATGGGGGTCATAGGGGGTCATATATGGGTTCATATGGGGGTCATATGGGGGTCATATAGGTCATATAGGGGTCATATAGGGGTCATATGGGGGTCATATGGGGGTCATATAGGGGTCATATAGGGGTCACGTATAGGGTGGGCTCATATGGGGGTCAATAGGGGCATGGGGGTCATATGGGGGTCATATAGGGGTCATATGGGGGTCATATATGGGTCATATAGGGGTCATATGGGGGTCATATGGGGGTCATATGGGGGTCATATAGGGGTCATATGGGGGTCATATAGGGGTCATATAGGGGTCATATGGGGGTCATGTAGGGGTCATATAGGGGTCATATAGGGGGTCATATAGGGGTCTGTTCCAAGGCAGACGGCTGTTTAGTGTTGCAAACGAATCACGAGCACACTGAACTGGGTCTTCCACACACTGAAATCAAGTGCTCCTAAGCAGACGAACTGTGAGTGTTGCAAACGAAACGTAAATGAACTGAAATAGGGACCTCATACACTGAAATCGACTGCGAACAATCTGATCGATCTCTCTTAATAAAAGATTAAAGCGCCGAAGGCGCAACCACCCAATCCAACTTTGCACACGCAATTGCGACTGTTGGCAGACGGCTTTTAAGTGTTGCAAAGTCTGCTTAGGAGCACTTGATTCCAGTGTATGGAAGACCCATTTCAGCGTGTCAAAGTCAGATTGGGTGGTTGCGCCTTCGGCGCCATAATCTTTTATTAAGAGAGATCGATCAGATAGTTCCCAGTCGATTTCAGTGTGTGAGGTGCCTATTTCAGTTCATTTATGTTTCGTTTGCAACACTCACAGTTCGTCTGCTTAGGAGCACTTGATTTCAGTGTATGGAAGACCCATTTCAGCGTGTTCATGTTTCGTTTGCAACACTAAACAGCCGTCTGCCTTGGAACAGTCGCAATTGCGTGTGCAAAGTTGGATTGGGTGGTTGCGCCTTCGGCGCTGCGCTTTAAACCTTTATTAAGGGAGATCGATCAGATAGTTCCCAGTCGATTTCAGTGTGTGAGGTCCCTATTTCAGTTCATTTACGTTTCGTTTGCAACACACACAGTTCGTCTGCTTAGGAGCACTTGATTTCAGTGTATGGAAGACCCATTTCAGCGTGTTCATGTTTCGTTTGCAACACTAAACAGCCGTTTGCCTTGGAACAGTCGCAATTGCGTGTGCAAAGTTGGATTGGGTGGTTGCGCCTTCGGCGCTTTAATCTTTTATTAAGAGAGATCGATCAGATTGTTCACAGTCGATTTCAGTGTATGAGGTCCCTATTTCAGTTCATTTACGTTTCGTTTGCAACACTCACAGTTCGTCTGCTTAGGAGCACTTGATTCCAGTGTATGGAAGACCCATTTCAGCGTGTTCATGTTTCGTTTGCAACACTAAACAGCCGTCTGCCTTGGAACAGTCGCAATTGCGTGTGCTAAGTTGGTTTGGGTGGTTGCGCCTTCGGCGCATTAATCTTTTATTAAGAGAGATCGATCAGATAGTTCGCAGTCGATTTCAGCGTGTGAGGTCTCTATTTCAGTTCATTTGCGTTTCGTTTGCAACACTCACAGTTCGTCTGCTTAGGAGCACTTGATTTCAGTGTGTGGAAGACCCATTTCACCGTGTTCATGATTCGTTTGCAACACTAAACAGCCGTCTGCCAAACAGTCGCAATTGCGTGTGCAAAGTTGGATTGGGTGGTTGCGCCTTCGGCGCCTTAATCTTTTATTAAGAGAGATCGATCAGATTGTTCACAGTCGATTTCAGTGTATGAGGTCCCTATTTCAGTTCATTTACGTTTCGTTTGCAACACTCACAGTTCGTCTGCTTAGGAGCACTTGATTTCAGTGTGTGGAAGACCCATTTCACCGTGTTCATGATTCGTTTGCAACACTAAACAGCCGTCTGCCAAACAGTCGCAATTGCGTGTGCAAAGTTGGATTGGGTGGTTGCGCCTTCGGCGCATTAATCTTTTATTAAGAGAGATCGGTCAGATTGTTCGCATACTACACTACACTACACTACACTACACTACACTACACTACACTACACTACACTACACTACACTACACTACACTACACTACACTACACTACACTACACTACACTACACTACACTACACTACACTACACTACACTACACTACACTACACTACACTACACTACACTACACTACACTACACTACACTACACTACACTACACTACACTACACTACACTACACTACACTACACTACACTACACTACACTACACTACACTACACTACACTACACTACACTACACTACACTACACTACACTACACTACACTACACTACACTACACTACACTACACTACACTACACTACACTACACTACAACTACTGTGCGTCCAGAATCAGGTGCTCAACGGCGCAGTGATGCGCGTGTTAAACATTCTGAAAAGGATGGGGTGTACGTGGACAATCCAGTGGGTCAAATCCGGAGATAATCCGGCGGACCTCCCATCACGTGTTGAACCCTCGTCGCTGGCAACCCCTGAGTGGATTCAGAAGGTTGCACACGCGGTGGGGCAGTTTTTTACTGGCAAAGGGGTGGTGGCTGGCGGCTTGCTGCAAAACATGCAAGCACCGCGATGCCCCCCTCGTTAGTTTAGTTCTCACAATCCTTCGTTTCCTCTCGTGTTCCCGGCATTGGCTCTGGTTTATTCCTCGTGTTATTCCGCTCACGTTTCCTGCACAACGGCGCGTAGACGAATTCTCTAAGTTTACTAAGGGAATTCTGCAAGCAGAGTTGGATCCCTAACTCACCATGAGCCCAGGTTTGGGTGGTGGTGGTGGTGGGTTGGACATCGTCTTTTTGCCCGCCCACCCTTCCCCCTGGCGGCTTGCTGCAAAACATGCAAGCACCGCGATGCCCCCCTCGTTAGTTTAGTTCTCACAATCCTTCGTTTCCTCTCGTGTTCCCGGCATTGGCTCCGGTTTATTTCTCGTGTTATTCCGCTCACGTTTCCTGCACAACGGCGCGTAGACGAATTCCCGGTCGAAGATTATTTCGAGGTTTGCTGTCGTTTCGGGGCCTGATGTGACCGAAATTTGCGTTTTTTGCGGAGTTTCTCAGCCCCCCGGAGAAATACCGGAGGGGGGGGCGGCGGGAAAAGGCTGCCCCAGGGCGGCCCCCCCCCGTGCTGGGCCCCGGGTACAAGGCCAAACTTTACACCCGAACTTAGCTTCGCCCGGACTTTGTTTCGCCCGAACTTAGCTTCACCCGAGCTTTGCTTCGCCCGAACTTTGCTTCACCTAACTTTGCTCACCCGAACTTAGCTTCGCCCGAACTTTGTTTCGCCCGAACTTTGTTTCGCCCGAACTTTGTTTCGCCCAAACTTTGCTTCACCAGAACTTAGCTTCGCCCGAACTTTGCTTCACCCGAACTTAGCTTCGCCGAACTTTGTTTCGCCCGATCTTAGCTTCACCAGAACGTCCGAACTTTGCTTCACCCAGAACTTAGCTTCGCCCGGACTTTGTTTCGCCCGAACTTAGCTTCACCTTCGCCCGAACTTTGCTTCACCAGAACTTTGCTTCACCAGAACTTACACGTGCCGGCCCTTGCCGAGCGCACGTACTCCTGGTGAAAATGCCTTGCGATTGTAACTGAAGATTTTCCTGGTGAAAATGTTAAGAGCTATGAAGATTTTCCTGGTGAAAATGCCTTGCAATTGTAACTGAAGATTTTCCTGGTGAAAATGTTAAGAGCTACAATCGCGATTGTAACTGAAGATTTTCCTGGTGAAAATGTTAAGAGCTACATTCGCGATTGTAACTGAAGATTTTCCTGGTGAAAATGCCTTGCGATTGTAACTGAAGATTTTCCTGGTGAAAATGTTAAGAGCTACAATCGCGATTGTAACTGAAGATTTTCCTGGTGAAAATGCTTGCGATTGTAACTGAAGATTTTCCTGGTGAAAATGTTAAGAGCTACATTCGCGATTGTAACTGAAGATTTTCCTGGTGAAAATGCCTTGCGATTGTAACTGAAGATTTTCCTGGTGAAAATGTTAAGAGCTACAATCGCGATTGTAACTGAAGATTTTCCTGGTTAAAATGCCTTGCGATTGTAACTGAAGCTTTTCCTGGTGAAATGTTAAGAGCTACAATCGCGATTGTAACTGAAGATTTTCCTGGTGAAAATGCCTTGCGATTGAAACTGAAGATTTTCCTGGTGAAAATGTTAAGAGCTACAATCGCGATTGTAACTGAAGATTTTCCTGGTGAAAATGCTTGCGATTGTAACTGAAGATTTTCCTGGTGAAAATGTTAAGAGCTACATTCGCGATTGTAACTGAAGATTTTCCTGGTGAAAATGCCTTGCGATTGTAACTGAAGATTTTCCTGGTGAAAATGTTAAGAGCTATGAAGATTTTCCTGGTGAAAATGCCTTGCAATTGTAACTGAAGATTTTCCTGGTGAAAATGTTAAGAGCTACAATCGCGATTGTAACTGAAGATTTTCCTGGTGAAAATGTTAAGAGCTACATTCGCGATTGTAACTGAAGATTTTCCTGGTGAAAATGCCTTGCGATTGTAACTGAAGATTTTCCTGGTGAAAATGTTAAGAGCTACAATCGCGATTGTAACTGAAGATTTTCCTGGTGAAAATGCTTGCGATTGTAACTGAAGATTTTCCTGGTGAAAATGTTAAGAGCTACATTCGCGATTGTAACTGAAGATTTTCCTGGTGAAAATGCCTTGCGATTGTAACTGAAGATTTTCCTGGTGAAAATGTTAAGAGCTACAATCGCGATTGTAACTGAAGATTTTCCTGGTGAAAATGCCTTGCGATTGTAACTGAAGATTTTCCTGGTGAAATGTTAAGAGCTACAATCGCGATTGTAACTGAAGATTTTCCTGGTGAAAATGCCTTGCGATTGTAACTGAAGATTTTCCTGGTGAAAATGTTAAGAGCTACAATCGCGATTGTAACTGAAGATTTTCCTGGTGAAAATGCTTGCGATTGTAACTGAAGATTTTCCTGGTGAAAATGTTAAGAGCTACATTCGCGATTGTAACTGAAGATTTTCCTGGTGAAAATGCCTTGCGATTGTAACTGAAGATTTTCCTGGTGAAAATGCCTTGCGATTGTAACTAAAGATTTTCCTGGTGAAAATGCCTTGCGATTGTAACTGAAGATTTTCCTGGTGAAAATGTTAAGAGCTACATTCGCGATTGTAACTGAAGATTTTCCTGGTGAAAATGCCTTGCGATTGTCACTGAAGATTTTCCTGGTGAAAATGTTAAGAGCTACAATCGCGATTGTAACTGAAGATTTTCCTGGTGAAAATGTTAAGAGCTACATTCGCGATTGTAACTGAAGATTTTCCTGGTGAAAATGCCTTGCGATTGTAACTGAAGATTTTCCTGGTGAAAATGTTAAGAGCTACAATCGCGATTGTAACTGAAGATTTTCCTGGTGAAAATGCCTTGCGATTGTAACTGAAGCTTTTCCTGGTGAAATGTTAAGAGCTACAATCGCGATTGTAACTGAAGATTTTCCTGGTGAAAATGCTTGCGATTGTAACTGAAGATTTTCCTGGTGAAAATGTTAAGAGCTACATTCGCGATTGTAACTGAAGATTTTCCTGGTGAAAATGCCTTGCGATTGTAACTGAAGATTTTCCTGGTGAAAATGCCTTGCGATTGTAACTAAAGATTTTCCTGGTGAAAATGCCTTGCGATTGTAACTGAAGATTTTCCTGGTGAAAATGTTAAGAGCTACATTCGCGATTGTAACTGAAGATTTTCCTGGTGAAAATGCCTTGCGATTGTCACTGAAGATTTTCCTGGTGAAAATGTTAAGAGCTACAATCGCGATTGTAACTGAAGATTTTCCTGGTGAAAATGTTAAGAGCTACATTCGCGATTGTAACTGAAGATTTTCCTGGTGAAAATGCCTTGTGATTGTGAAGATTTTCCTGGTGAAAATGTTAAGAGCTACAATCGCGATTGTAACTGATGAAAATGTTAAGAGCTACATTCGCGATTGTAACTGAAGATTTTCCTGGTGAAAATGCCTTGCGATTGTAACTAAAGATTTTCCTGGTGAAAATGTTAAGAGCTACATTCGCGATTGTAACTGAAGATTTTCCTGGTGAAAATGCCTTGCAATTGTAACTGAAGATTTTCCTGGCGAAAATGTTAAGAGCTACAATCGCGATTGTAACTGAAGATTTTCCTGGTGAAAATGCCTTGCGATTGTAACTGAAGATTTTCCTGGTGCAAATGTTAAGAGCTACATTCGCGATTGTAACTGAAGATTTTCCTGGTGAAAATGCCTTGCGATTGTAACTGAAGATTTTCCTGGTGAAAATGCCTTGTGATTGTAACTAAAGATTTTCCTGGTGAAAATGCCTTGCGATTGTAACTGAAGATTTTCCTGATGAAAATGTTAAGAGCTACAATCGCGATTGTAACTGAAGATTTTCCTGGTGAAAATGCCTTGCGATTGTAACTGAAGATTTTCCTGGTGAAAATGCCTTGTGATTGTAACTAAAGATTTTCCTGGTGAAAATGCCTTGCGATTGTAACTGAAGATTTTCCTGATGAAAATGATAAGAGCTACATTCGCGATTGTAACTGAAGATTTTCCTGGTGAAAATGCCTTGCGATTGTAACTGAAGATTTTCCTGGTTGAAAATGCCTGCGATTGAAACTGAAGATTTTCCTGGTGAAAATGTTAAGAGCTACAATCGCGATTGTAACTGAAGATTTTCCTGGTGAAAATGCCTTGTGATTGTAACTGAAGATTTTCCTGGTGAAAATGCTAAGAGCTACATTCGCGATTGTAACTGAAGATTTTCCTGGTTAAAATGCCTTGCGATTGTAACTGAAGCTTTTCCTGGTGAAATGTTAAGAGCTACAATCGCGATTGTAACTGAAGATTTTCCTGGTGAAAATGCCTTGCGATTGTCACTGAAGATTTTCCTGGTGAAAATGTTAAGAGCTACAATCGCGATTGTAACTGAAGATTTTCCTGGTGAAAATGCCTTGCGATTGCAACTGAAGATTTTCCTGGTGAAAATGCTAAGAGCTACATTCGCGATTGTAACTGAAGATTTTCCTGGTTAAAATGCCTTGCGATTGTAACTGAAGCTTTTCCTGGTGAAATGTTAAGAGCTACAATCGCGATTGTAACTGAAGATTTTCCTGGTGAAAATGCCTTGCGATTGTCACTGAAGATTTTCCTGGTGAAAATGTTAAGAGCTACAATCGCGATTGTAACTGAAGATTTTCCTGGTGAAAATGGCACCGTTCCCGATGGCGTCATACTCTGACGCCATCGGTACCTTTTTTGATTCATTTCACCTGTATGACGCCATCGGTACCTTTTTTGATTCATTCATTCTCCGTACGCCATCGGTACCTTTTTTGATTCACATATTCTCGTACGCCATCGGTACCTTTTTTGGACTTTTGAATCATGACGCCATCAGTACCTTTTTTGATTCATTTCACCTGTATGACACCATCAGTACCTTTTTTCGACATAGGGGGGGTCATATGGAGGTCATATGGGGGTCATATAGGGGTCATATAGGGGTCATATAGGGGTCATATGGGGGTCATATAGGGGTCATTATGGGGGTCATATAGGGGTCATATAGGGGTCATATAGGGGTCATATGGGGGTCATATAGGGGTCATATGGGGGTCATATAGGGGTCATATGGGGTCATAGGTGGCAATATGGAAATATGGGCAATAGAGGTCATATCATGCAGGGTCAAAACCTTGTGTCTTTTTGGAAATGGCCAAAAAAAAAATTTCCGGAAAAAAAATGGGTTTTTTGAATTTTAAAAGTTTGGAACAAACTCTGCAGTAATTTTTGAGGAAGTTGAGCAAAAAAATTTTTCCAAAAAATTTTTTAGGGCTCCATCGGCCCCGCGGGAGCATTTTAAAAAGACACAAGGTTTTGACCCTGCATGATATGGGGGTCATATGGGGGTCATATGGGGGTCATATAGGGGTCATATAGGGGTCATATAGGGGTCATATGGGGGTCATATAGGGGTCATATGGGGGTCATATGGGGGTCATATAGGGGTCATATGGGGTCATACAAGGGGTCATTGTCATATAGGGGTCATATGGGGGTCATATCTATAGGGGTCATATAGGGGGTCATATAGGGGGTCATATAGGGTCATATGGGGGTCATATAGGGGTCATATAGGGGTCATATAGGGGTCATATAGGGGTCATATGGGGGTCATATGGGGTCATATGGGGTCATATGGGGGTCATATGGGGTCATATAGGGGTCATATGGGGGTCATATGGGGGTCATATGGGGTCAGTCATATAGGGGTCATATAGGGGTCATATGGGGGGAATTGTTGCTGGCTTCTTCTGGCATCATCGCACTCGTTCTGAGGCGGGATCTGCAGTCGTTGTCTGGCGTTTCTCTGGCCGCACACACACTCTCTCTCTCGGCCTGGGCTCTTTTTTCCGCTTGCTCGGATCTGTTTCGTAGTGGGTCTCTCCCACTTGACGGGATCGTCCCGTTTCGCCCTGGCCACTCCAATCGAAAGAGAACGGTGAAAAACCAGTCAGGATGGAACTCACATAAAGAACAAACGAAGGGGAAGAACACCGACCATGAGGCAAGCTATGATCGCCGCTGGGACGACGTCACGCGGGGGATGGAGGGTGGGAAAAAGAAAGAGGAAGGTGTGACTGACATTCTTTAATCCTGCTGGGTCTTTTAGTTTTGCCAGAGTGACTGTCTACTTGAAACCCCGCCTCCTCCCAAAACTCTTCTGGTGTTGGTTTGGGTGGGTGCTCATCCTGCCATGCGCTTTGCTCCAATTCCCACGGTAAACCACAGGAATTGTTGCTGGCTTCTTCTGGCATCATCGCACTCGTTCTGAGGCGGGATCTGCAGTCGTTGTCTGGCGTTTCTCTGGCCGCACACACACTCTCTCTCTCGGCTTGGGCTCTTTTTTCCGCTTGCTCGGATCTGTTTCGTAGTGGGTCTCTCCCACTTGACGGGATCGTCCCGTTTCGCCCTGGCCACTCCAATCGAAAGAGAACGGTGAAAAACCAGTCAGGATGGAACTCACATAAAGAACAAACGAAGGGGAAGAACACCGACCATGAGGCAAGCTATGATCGCCGCTGGGACGACGTCACGCCACCTGCCCCCCCGCGAGTAAAGAATGCCCTCACCGCAAGTAAAAGTCGCTGTCGATCCTCTTCCGAGGCGTCAGCAGCAAGGGCGACTCTTGAAGGGACATCGGCCGGGTTCTCCTTCGTGCTGATCCACGAGATGGACCAGGAACATTTCAAATCCCGTAGTCGAGTCAACGCGTGCACAACTGCGTCATTCAATGATTTGTTCAGCATGCAGTTCTTCTTTCGTGCCACCCCGACTACGGTAGTGTTGTCGACATGAACGTCGACTGCGCTACCTAATACTGACGGGGGTAGCGCATCCACGGCTCTCTTCAGAGCCAGTGCTTCTAGCGTGTTGATGTGGTGCCGAGCTTCCTGCTCGGTCCATGTGCCACCCAACACGGTCAGCTCTGCTGTCTGCCGGTCAACCAGGACAGCGCCCCACCCCAGCAAGGAAGCGTCCACGTAGACCGCGTACGGACGGTTCGTGGACGGACGCGTGAACCTTCTGTTCACATCGACAGAATCAACCCACGATCGCAAATCTCTCCGTACGGAGGCCGGCACAAGCACAGTCTCTGATTGGGTGCGGGTCCCCTTGTTGAGGCCGTTCGTTATCCGTCGCAAGAACTTGACGGCGAACCAGAACGAGCCGGGGAACGCGTTCACGACTGCGCTCGCATGGAGCAGGCGACCGCCGAGCGATTCTAAATCGCCGGCGGTGGGGCTAGACAAATCCACGGCCCGGATCTTTTCGATCAGACGAGCCGCAGGAGAGACGGTCTTCCGACCGTGGTCAAAAGTGACCCCTATAAAATCGTAGCCCGAGGAAGCGTCGTTGCTATCCTCGGGCTTCCAAGAAGCATGGACCCGTGCGGCCAGCCGATCAAGTTCCTCGGTCTGGCAGAGCACTGCGGCACGGGACCCACTTATACGAATGTTGTCCACCCAGGCATGGACTGTTACCCCGTCGGCCGTGAATTCAGGCCCAACGAAGTCTGGGTGACTTGCTAACAAAAAGAAAGAGGAAGGTGTGACTGACATTCTTTAATCCTGCTGGGTCTTTTAGTTTTGCCAGAGTGACTGTCTACTTGAAACCCCGCCTCCTCCCAAAACTCTTCTGGTGTTGGTTTGGGTGGGTGCTCATCCTGCCATGCGCTTTGCTCCAATTCCCACGGTAAACCACAGTCATATAGGGGTCATATGGGGGTCATATAGGGGTCATATGGGGGTCATATAGGGGTCATATAGGGGTCATATAGGGGTCATATGGGGGTCATATAGGGGTCATATGGGGGTCATATAGGGGTCATATGGGGGTCATATAGGGGTCATATAGGGGGTCATATGGGGTCTCAAAAAAATATAGGGTCATATGGGGGTCATATAGGGGTCATATAGGGGTCATATAGGGGTCATATGGCAGTGTGGGCCCTGTGCCGGCACGCGGCACACTCCCGGCACAGTGTGCCGCGTGCCGCTGTGCCGGCACAGCGGCACAATCGGCACAACGAGCCGTCATAGCAAAATGGTACCAAAATTATACCACCTCGATACCATGAACACAGCTAAAAGTGGAAGTCGACACATCATGAAGATCCAGTTTTCACAATTTTCAGTTTTTTTTTTGGGGGACCCCCCCCCCCCCCCCAAATTTGGGGGTGGGGGGTGCCCCACCAGGTAGCACTGTGCTGCAATCGTGGGTGTTATTGGAGCACAAGTAGGTTCCGCCCAAGAGGCCATCACCAACATTGCAAACCACTGAGCAGAGCGACCTCGACAAGAAGTTCCCGCTCCAGTACAAGATGTCCCACGAGTAGCTACCAGTAGCCACCGGTAGCCACCGGTAGCCACTAGCAGCCACGAGTAGCCACCATTAGTCACCAGCAGCCACGAGTAGCTACCAGCAGCCACCAGGAGCCACCAGAAGCCACCGGCAGTAGTCACCAGCAGCCACTCGCAGCCACGAGTAGCCACCTGTAGTCACCAGCAGCCGCGAGTAGCCACGAGTAGCTACCAGTAGCCACCGGTAGCCACCAGTAGCCACACGCAGCCACCGGCAGTAGCCACCAGGAGCCACTAGCAGCCACGAGTAGCCACCAGTAGTCACCAGCAGCCACGAGTAGCTACCAGCAGCCACCAGGAGCCACCAGAAGCCACCGGCAGCCGCCAGTAGCCACCGGCAGTAGTCACCAGCAGCCAGCAGCCACGAGCAGCCACCAGTAGTCACCAGCAGCCGCGAGTAGCCACGAGTAGCTACCAGTAGCCACCGGTAGCCACACGCAGCCACCGGCAGTAGCCACCAGGAGCCACCGGTAGCCACTAGCAGCCATCAGTAGTCACCAGCAGTCACGAGTAGCCACACGCAGCCACCGGCAGTAGCCACCAGGAGCCACTAGCAGCCACGAGTAGCCACCAGTAGTCACCAGCAGCCGCGAGTAGCCACGAGTAGCTACCAATAGCCACGGTGACTTCTGGTGGCTACGCGTGGCTACCGGTGGCTACTACTGGTGCCGACCGGTTGGTGCCGGTGGCTCCTGGTGCCAACTGGTAGCTACTCGTGGCTACTCGCGGCTGCTGGTGGCTACCAGTGACTGCTGGTGGCTAGTGGTGGCTGCCGGTGGCTACTGCTGGTTGCTGCTGGTGGCTGCCGGTGCCTACTCGTGGCTACTGGTTGCTGCTGGTGGCCACTGGTGGCTCCTGGTAGCTACTCGTGGCTCCTGGTGACTAATGCTGGCTACTCGTGGCTGCTAGTGGCTACCAGTGGCTACCGGTGGCTCCTGGTGGCTACTGCCGGTGGCTGCGTGTGGCTACTGGTGGCTACCGGTGGCTACTGGTAGCTACTCGTGGCTACTCGCGGCTGCTGGTGACTACTGGTGACTACTGGTGACTACTGGTGGCTACTCGTGGCTGCTAGTGGCTGCTGGTGACTACTGCTGGTGGCTACTGGTGGCTGCCGGTGGCTCCTGGTGGCTCCTGGTGGCTCCTGGTGGCTCCTGGTGGCTCCTGGTGGCTGCTGGTGACTAATGGTGGCTACTCGTGGCTGCTAGTGGCTACCGGAGGCTACTGGTGGCTACTGGTAGCTACTCGTGGCTACTCGCGGCTGCTGGTGGCTACCAGTGACTGCTGGTGGCTAGTGGTGGCTGCCGGTGGCTACTGCTGGTTGCTGCTGGTGGCTGCCGGTGCCTACTCGTGGCTACTGGTTGCTGCTGGTGGCCACTGGTGGCTCCTGGTAGCTACTCGTGGCTCCTGGTGACTAATGCTGGCTACTCGTGGCTGCTAGTGGCTACCAGTGGCTACCGGTGGCTCCTGGTGGCTACTGCCGGTGGCTGCGTGTGGCTACTGGTGGCTACCGGTGGCTACTGGTAGCTACTCGTGGCTACTCGCGGCTGCTGGTGACTACTGGTGACTACTGGTGACTACTGGTGGCTACTCGTGGCTGCTAGTGGCTGCTGGTGACTACTGCCGGTGGCTACTGGTGGCTGCCGGTGGCTCCTGGTGGCTCCTGGTGGCTCCTGGTGGCTGCTGGTGACTAATGGTGGCTACTCGTGGCTGCTAGTGGCTACCGGAGGCTACTGGTGGCTACTGGTAGCTACTCGTGGCTACTCGCGGCTGCTGGTGACTACTGGTGGCTGCTCGTGGCTGCTCGTGACTACTGCCGGTGGCTGCCGGTGGCTCCTGGTGGCTGCTGGTGACTAATGGTGGCTACTCGTGGCTGCTAGTGGCTACTGGTGGCTCCTGGTGGCTACTGCCGGTGGCTGCGTGTGGCTACTGGTGGCTACCGGTGGCTACCGGTGGCTACTGGTAGCTACTCGTGGCTACTCGCGGCTGCTGGGACTACTGGCTGGTGGCTACTCGTGCTGCTGGTGACTACTGGTGGCTGCTAGTGGCTACCGGTGGCTCCTGGTGGCTACTGCCGGTGGCTGCGTGTGGCTACTGGTGGCTACCGGTAGCTACTCGTGGCTACTGGCTGGTGGCTACTCGTGGCTGCCGGTGGCTCCAACAACACCCACGATTGCAGAGGCACTCGTGCTACCTGTGTGGGCACCCCCCCACCCCCAAATTTGGGGGGGGGGGTCCCCCCAAAAAAAAACTGAAAATTGTGAAAACTGGATCTTCATGATGTGTCGACTTCCACTTTTAGCTATGTTCATGGTATCGAGGTGGTATAATTTTTGGTACCATTTTGCTATGACGGCTCGTTTGTGCCGGTGTGCCGAAAATCGTGCCGGCACAGGTGC